>JAGXCT010037161.1:216549-234173 GCA_022495035.1 Philopotamus ludificatus | reverse complement strand
ATTGCAATATAGCTCTGGATTTTTTTCCAAACGTAGTTTTCCATCACAGCTTGAATAGATTAAATTTCAAATTGAATTTTCCGCTATGTACCGTTCTATTCAACACGAAGAGATCGTCCCAGCTGATAACAACTATTTAACGATGCTCATTATCAAACTGAAATACGCTTCTGAATGTATCTCCAGAATACCTGATATCATTCAGGGATTCCGGCCCCGGAACGATATCGCTTACCTTTGTGGTATAAGAGTAGTAATAATCCATTTCAGTTCGTGTGGACTTTGTAATTTTAGTAGCAGATTATGATATATCACAAGAGATAATGCTGCCTTCAACTAACGATTCGGATGAAACTAATATAATATAATTTATAATAGCGCTTAAACGGTGATAAAATAAATGAATAACACCTTCGGCGAGCCGATGGTGTTATAAGTTGGACACAAAGCACCTGTCCCGCACGAAGGTGTTACAGATTAATGCCCTTTCTTGAGAAAATCTTTTAGACCATTAATTGTTGAGGCTTTCAGCTGAAGTTTGGCAATAAGCCAGCTCCTACGATACAACTTTAAAATCTTGAGCGTAACAAGTTGGATCCCACGGAGGCACCAACTTTAAATGGGATTCCCTTGTCCCGTGACCGCACCAGATCTGTACACAGCAACGAACACAGTACTGGGTCCCGACTATGCCACCTGATTAATCGCGGAAAATTAATTCAGTTTGTATAGCCTCCGCGTATGCAAATAGAACGGGAATAACTTGTATCGGATCCCTAATTAAAGGGATTACAAACGGAAGCGGCTCAACGTCGGCGCCCCAGCTGAATAGTAATGATTCAGCTGAAAATGTAATATTTCATCGGTGTCTGTGGGTACTCCTGATTGCCGAGGAGACGGATCATCGAGGAGAGGATGTGCGTGTCTGCGTATAATAAAATTGGTCGGGCAGGCAGTTATTGAAACGTGAGACCCCTGTGGTTGTCTTATGTAATTTATCCCCACATCTGTATGCATATCCCGGATTATGGCGAACGGTGTATATAAATGATGTACATAAATTTCGGCCATAAAATACTTTCATTTAAATTATAAGAAGGAAGAACTTGACTAGAGACTATTTAATTGTCAAATAACTCGATTAAAAAATGATATCTAATTTTACACGTTCATTTTGATGTTTTTTTTTACTTACCGAATAGAGCTTAAAAGTATTATGGCTAGCAAGGCAACAAAAATCTATTTTGTTTGTTTAGTTAATTGCGTCCGAGTTAATAAACGGATAGGATACCTTTTCGACGAAACCTATACATTCGTTGACATCGGTCAAGAAGGATTGTCAGAGTGAGTGAGCTATTAACACCTGCATCTTTAACAAATCTTTATCAAACATTTATGCGGGTAGTTTTTTTATTCAAAAATTCACGAACTAGCTGTGAACTAGATGTGAGAGTGCAATTACCATGAGTGGTTTCGTCAATCATCTAGGTGTTTTCTTTGGTTTGTTTCACGCAAACAGTAGAGACTTTTCTTTGTACTCTCTTCATCACATGAGCAATAGCTCTAGTGTAGTCCTGGTCTCATTCAACACATTTTTTTATATTATCTGATCTGCCGTCACGTCACTCCATCTTCCGATCAATCTCAATGATGTATCGTCCCCCTGTATATAGTCCAACCACCTCAGCCTTGATCTTCCTTTTTTTTCATGGATAGCTGTGACCGGTATGTCTTTGTTTAGCCGATACAGCTTCTCGTTGTGTGGGACACGCTTTTCCCCATTATCAAATATCCGTTTCAGAATTTTCCTCTCCAGGATATCTAATTTTTGCGCATTTTACTTTATTAAAGTCTAACATTTAGATCCGTATGTCAGGACGTGCCATAGGTGCTCTGTAGAAATTTACTGGTCTTTTTTGTAAGGAATCTCGACCGTAGATGTTTTTGAAGTCCAATGTAACATCCAGTTTCCAGTATGGTTTTTCTTGGGACTTCCAAATTGGTTTCGTTATCTTTTATTATTAGTGAGCGGAGATATGTATGATATTTCTGGACAGCTTCAAAGCTGTATTCGTCGACTCAAATTGAAATTAAAACATTACTGGAAATATACACAGATATTATAGAATATGTTCATCCCACAAAGACTCAACCACACTCCAAGCATTTTTTTGACATTCAGATGACAAATGGTCATGCAATAAAATAGTTGTATCTAGAACGATTATTTGATTCTTACGACGATGGTCAAGAACTCATGAGGTACTATTCAATTGTAATAAAAAAAAAATAGAAGAACCTTCACATTCGATCGAAGTTGACAATGTTTTTTAACCTAGGCTCCTTGCAAAATTTTATTAGGACAATTGAGCCTTAGTTTTTATCCAATCTACGTACGTCCCGTTATGATGCATTCGAACAGTTCCAAATCGTTGTTGAGTTCATTTAGCAGTTCAATTATTAATAATAAGTATTCATTATCAAATTAACAAATATGTAATAGAAAGTATTTACAAAAATTATTTGGGTAGAATATTTATTATTATATTTAAAAAACTGTATTATAATATAATCATCAATCAATTTATATACCATGAAGTTTGGCTAGACATTGAACTTAAATTATCCTTTCATAGTAACAAAAACGATTTGCAAAGGAAAAGCTATATTATTAGCCAACTATCCCCTATTTTATCTATAGTCTCCTTCCGACTAATAGCAAATTCCTTATCTACCACACATTAATCAAACCCATTCATATTTAGGTCGCTCTTGTCTGAAATAAAACATCTAAAAATTAAACAAAAATACATATAAATACTATGTGAAATTATGTATAATTTAATTGATTAGAATAAGTGATTGTTTTAGAACTCTGTCACAACGAAATTGAGCTGAATCCGGTTTGTAGAACACCAATAAATAAACAAAATAGTACAGCTATTTTTATTTCAAGCATTACCATTTATAGTGTCAAATAAAATTTAATTTTAACGGTCGTCGGCCGGAGGTTTTACATTAAGCCACGGCTCCCTCTCGCATCTCATCGAAAATAATGACTAGTCAATATTTACCGGGTTTTATGACAAATTGCTTTTTGTCCAGGTTCTATTTTAACGCTTTCAGAGACGGCTATAAAAGTCGGAAATGAAAAAATAACGATTTTATAGTGCGCCAATAAAAGTGGGTTTTCGCGCAAAATTTTAGACGCGAAAGTCGAGCTGGGTTTTATTGCGGATTACTACTCCTCCCCGGACATTAGTTTTTGTTTTTAATGGTTAATCGATAGCCGTGCAATGAATTATTTATTTGAACTAGTAGACAAAAAATAATATATTTTATAGAAAACGGAATGAGGTCAAATATAACGTCTGTGTCAATTTATCACTGATTGGGTTATATTTGATATACGTGTCGGAAGAAAATCCATTTGATTGATTGAACATCAATCAACGGCTAGGTGTCATTCTTTTCATAAAAGAATTTAAGGATGATTGAAAATATTATCAATTGACGGCATTATATTATGTCGTGCAGTTTGACGATTCGTGATAAAGAGAAGCAATAAAATAAATTGGAAACTATAAACTCGGATAGGTAACGGTCGACGACGCTTTTCACGACGTCCTTTTTTACTCGAAAGTCATTTTATCTCCGACGCTCATTTGAATTCTACAATTGTCCTAGAGAATAATTAAAAACGTTCTACCTCGTTTATGTAACGTTTGTCCTCATTGATATGGCCCAATTGTGGTCTGAGTGAGCCGATATTATTAAATTACGAGTAGACGTACAATTTATCTCCATTTGTCGGGCATTTCATTATCCTTCAAATAAGGGTCGGGACCATTCCTGTGTGTTTATGCTATAATCCGGGATCGTGTCATATCCCATGCAATGACAATGCCACGAAGACCCAAATTTAGGAGATTATTATGTTTTTTTTGTCGAATTTATGAGTTTATGGGGTGTAATCCGGTGCGGAGATGGAAATTAATGGGTCAGGTCGCGGTCAGATTATCTACACTTTGTGCAGGGTATTATAAAGGATCAATAGTTACTCAATTATAACACGATAACTAAGACAGATATTATATTGAGTTATTAACTATTATAATATGACAGATTCGCTGTAGATTATTTTATATTTTAAATAAAATAGATTTCTATATAAAAAAAAACTCTGCAATATTTAACACGATTTTTAATAAACCATTTTTGAACGTAATGATTTAAAATTTAGGAAAATGCAATGAAAACCATTATTTTATCGAGTGATTTTTTTTTCTTTAATTACAATTTTTGTGCTTTATTATTCTTTAAATAGAGTCAAGTGTTATGGGATATATGTAACATGTATATAATTTCGGTAATGCAGGCTAACCAAGGCTAAGCTGAAGTTAGTAGTCGGATAGGTGTCCGAGGAAAACTATATATTCAGGAAATTCTTTATAACAATGGCTAGGGGGAATCTAAAAGGAAGAGACCTCCCGCATGTTTTATAAAAATATATATGTAGGCAATTTGATTTTTTGAATTAATTAATTTAATACAATCTATCCATTGTTGAATAATTTTTTTTTTTTTTTGAGTCTTAAAGCGATTACATATTATTATATTTTTATTTAAGATATTAATCCACTTTCCCTCATTTCTGAGGATCGTGACTATGTGCATGATTTGACTTATGGAGGACCATGGACATAGTTTTCATGGGAATATATAGTGCAGTGGTTTCCCGTTGCCTTACAAATAATATAAAATTCAATCCAACTGTAACAATATTAAAATTAACCAGTGTCATGGTTTGATACTGGGGAGGATATTAGTGCGAGAGAATCATTCCCCTTTTTAATTTTTGTAAATAATTAAAGAGGGGAATGATAAATGTCAATTAATTTTGGAATAACTGTCAATAAATGTCAATTATATTTTGGAATAACATGGATTAAATAATGGTTGAATAAATAAGTTATAGTTTTTTTGGTACTCATAATATTAATATATAAAATGAAAAGGCTTCATTTTAAACATTTGTTTCCGAATATAATATGGAACGAATTATAAATGATATTATTCTAACCTATCACTATTATTTACAATATGAAACAAATATATATTAGAGTTATACCAGCAAAAACTCGTTTCATGTTCCAACTGCTAATAACGAGAGGGTTTTATAATGGGAAACATTAATGGGAAAAGACAATAGGGAACAAAGAGAAACAACGGCTAAACTACATACCCTTATACTTTATACTAAGAATAATGGAAAATTTAATTGTTAATCAAAAATAAGATGAGAATACGTGTTGTGTGATAACACCTATTTATAAATTATAAAAACTCTTAAATAGTACATAATATATGTGAATGAGTACATATAAAATTTTAATAATAACAAAATTTTGCTAGACAATTACCATGAAGCTTTCATCGCTTATAAAAAAAAATTATTCCTTAACATTAAATTATTTTCAGCTTTCATTTGTTTCTCTTTTTCGCTCTTTCATATATTTTTTTTAAGAAATGAAACATTCAAGTCTCTTCACTTAATATGAGCTACAGTGCAAAATTGCGTTGTCAAGAAAATGAGAAATTTTGTTTTGTTCTATATGTATATATATATTTAAAATAATTAGAGGCGTTTAAATTATAAAGCGACGTCATACACTAATAGTCATTCGCTGAAAACACTATAAACTTTTAACTGTTTAAATTTAATATCGTTGAAAAGAACCAGTCGTCCAACAAATAGAGACCTTCCACTTAAAAAAACTTTTTCCAATACGTCCGTACAAAGTTTTCTTGAACTTGCCATCTTTCAAGTTTTCACAATCGGCCGGGACTTATGCAAAAGTTGTATAAAGCGCATTAGTAAAGTAAATCGTTGTGAAATAATTAAAACAAAGAATTATGGCGAAATGAATTTGTGTTAAAATAATTTATTGTTATTTTATTATACCCGAATAGTGATCATTATTCGAATGATGCGGATACGACCAATAGCATTTGATAAAAAAGTTTGGAAAATATTTCAGTTTGTGATACAAGAACGGGGGAAATACGATCATTTGTAAACGTCAGCCGAATTTATATAAAAAAAATTGCCTAAGAAATTTTTCTGGATTTATTGACGGAGTTTGGCATTATTTTTTTTATTCCAAAATAAAGTTTCCCTTTGATGTTTTTCTTGATATAATATTATTCGTATAACATTTATTTTAATAATTTTTGCCGCAAATAAATATGGTACATTGTTTTCAATTCATTTGGGATGTGGTCCACATCGGCATATTTTTAAATGTGTGCAAAATATTTCAATCGCGTTAAGGGACTCTGTCATATCAGTGTCCGGAAATTACACAACGCCGCTCTAACTTAATTTCCGCACACTCTCCACTTTTGCACATGTTGGGAATTTATACATGTACATACAAATATAAAAAAATGTCCAAATTTTCGTTTCGGGTGTGAGGTTTTATTTTCAATATGAAACTTAAAACAAAAAACGGTGCAAAAAATGTTTGCAATTTCGGCTCCGTTCTGTTTGGGTTGGCGATGTAAAAAATACGTCGTATATTATTTTTGAGCAAAGCTCAGAATATTCGTATAAATTGTATATCAATAAATTACTAACATGTATTTTATTATTTTTTTACAGGTAAGAACGAGCATATTGTCATCATTCATCTTAAATAATACTAATTAAGGTAACTTAACCTTTAAAAAATATATATTTTATATATAATATAGTTTGTGTTATTTCAAAATATAATATTTTATCTCAGTTCGTAAATAAATAAGCTCGAGGCTACTAGTCGTACAGCTTTGGCCTATTTCTCGAATTTATGAAGGGAAACGATTTATTAGCCGTTGTGCAAATACATATAATATTCCAATGTAAATATAAAAACATATTAAAACGGCCTGGTTATATTTTACATGTGTTTAAGCTTTTCAAAAGAGTTTTAAGCACACAACTTTTTTACATGCTTTGATAAACCACTTGATATTCCCAGGCTGTACGAAATTTTCCGGACGAGCCTATCGTTCGCTGATTAAATAAATTTTCATTCTGCTATCAAAGCGATCGATAGACACAATGCAAAGACGTTATTGTCATTAAAAATCACAAAATCACTTCAAAGCCGCAATATGATGTTAGAATTTGGCAATCCGCCCCTAATTTAATGAATAATTGATCCGTTTCAAAGGGACCCGTTTGTTTATTTATTCCGAGCCCAATCCCGGTGCGTTCAGGCAAAAAATCAATTAATTCGACGGATTGGCTCAAAAACGAGACCCATTGATGGAACCTTAAATAATTCTCGTCATCTAATGGATTTTGCTCGTCAATTTCTGCCGAAAAAAATAATGCTTTGACAAAATTCTAACAAGAAAACCGTATTTTGATATAAACGTTAAATGAAACCGAAATAAATTCAATTATTGTAACATAATAAGTATAAGAGATACGGCTCTAGATATGTATTTAAGTACGAACTACCGAATTTATGGAAACACTACGAGTAGAATTCTAGGGATAGTGCAGTTGCCTTTTCATTAATTTGCCAAAGTGCTCGAGTGTACCTATACATACACGTAATATTAGATTTTCCTGGGATGAGTAGGGATGTCGTGTTATTCTAATAAGGCGAATATATCTTGCGGGTAGATTTTGATGCAAGAAAATATTTAACCAAATTAATTTGATTCGTTTAATTGAATGCAAAATAATTCCAAAGCCGAGAGGCGTCGGAAACCGACGCTTAATTTTACACGGACAGAAAATTTGTACAGCCAAAGAAGTTCTCTTCCAAACACTCCGATTATTTTACTCGTGACAAATTTATTGTTGAAATCAGAATAAGTAATTCCGAATAATTAAAACGAAAATATTATTTATCGATAATATAAAATATGTGATAAATTTCGATTATAAATTATGGAAATATGTAAATTTAATATTAATCCACTGCCGAATAAATTGCATATATTCGGGAAATATCTTAATGGCATCATATAAAGTAGCTGTCGTTTCCATTATCCTCGTCACCAAGACAGTCTTGATATGTCACCCCATATCAAATATGATGGTGTTATTCCAAGGAATAAATTCCTTTATTGCCAAAACCCATACGTACGTCTTTGAATAAATTGAACGCATTTAAATTCATTCGATAAGTTGTATATATATATAAGCTTTTATATTAATGAGCGTATATTTATAATGCTGAAAATGTTTTCCTTTTATTGCCGGACGATTTTCTTTTGTATGTTTGAGAGACGCAAATGCGGATTATTTTGGCGGTCATAAACGTGTAGGCGAGAAACCCAACGAGGAGATTTTCGCATTAAATTATTTTCATTAATGCAATAAAAATAAATGTCATATATGGGAATAAAAATTGCGAAAAAAATAATATACTCACACGTTACGGATACGCTTTGTATTAATTTTAATTTATTATCATTATTTATTTTAGTAATTACAAATGAAAAGAAGTGTATTTTTATTTTATGGAAATAGAGCAAGGCAAGCGCATTTTTCTCAATATTGAAAATATTCCCGCTGCACACAATTTTCAGATAGACGTTATAACGTCCAAAGTAGAGATGCGAAAAAATAAAAATGAAAATTCCTATATCGAGCGAGAATTTCAATGGGATTCTCGAGTATTAAGCGATTTGTACAAAAATTGAGGTACTGAGAATCCGCAATTCATCCACAGCATATTTTACGAGCCGAGTTAAATTGGCTGTAAATTTACGTGTGACGTCACAAAGAAGTTTACGAGCTGCAGCTCAGTTTTGGATGCTGAGGAATTAATGCTCCGTCTAATGGATGGACACCATCTCAATTCTATATCATAATAAGATATTTCATAATTCTATTGAAGGCATTTATTTTAAATATATTTGTAACATTAACTTATCATTTTTAATAGACTAGCAAATAATTACGCCTAACAATATTATATTTGTTTTATTATTAAATTGTAAAAGATACAAAATTATGATTATGAAATGCTTAAAACACCGACCGTGAAAATATTTGAAATATTTCTGAGACAAAATCTCTAACTTTTTTTATTAGCAGTTAATCTTGCACGATATTCGCATTTTTTTATATTTCCCACGTGTGGTGCGGTATTAAACTTTTTTCGCCGGCTTTAAAAATCCGCCTTGCCTTTGCTCTTGAGAGCAAAACGGTGTCGGATGTTATAATTTGGGCTGGAAAACGTACCTCTTTCAGTTTTAAAGATCTATAAAAAAAGCTCAGAGGGTATAAAGATAAAGGACACTTGTTTTTTTACGGTTGTAGGTCAGTTGCTCTGCTCTAGTTTCTATTGCACGCATGTCTTTTACGACTGGCGGTTACAATTTCAATTTGCGCAAAAATTTATGCAGACCCACCCCGCGTTGCTGAAGATTTACTCTTTTTCATTCTGATATTTTTTTACTCCCACCAACCATATATCAATGCTTAGGAGTTTAACCGTCGTGCTTTATGGGCAATAGTCATCTGTATAGAGTTCAACGAGCTGAAGGAAAATCGGATTTACTATTGAATTTTTATTTTATTTTTTTGCAACGTTCATCAGAAATTTGATCATGGTGTTTTTTATTTTATTTTATTTATAAACATTCCTTATTATTAACGTCTTGTATTTCCTACCCGTTTCAAGTTTTAATTTTGTGCCGGACAAAGCTTTGAACAATCCGAGTGTATACAGTTGAGCTTTGGGCATTTTACGCTTCAAACACTCAAGAAAATATGTACGGCACGATAAACTTTCATGCTGTGATTAATTTCACTATGCAAATTTTTCAAATTAAATACCAGATTGTATTCATTTGTATAGCCAAACAATACAATATATTAACACATTATTTTCTAGGCACGAGAGGGATTTTATTTTAGGATGATAATTCAAATGAATAAAATAAATCACACAAAAATAACGATCAAATCTCTCAAATCAATAAAAAAATAATATTGCAATTGAAACAATCACCGATTGCCACAATTGAATTAGCTTTGGCATAGACCTGTAACTACAAAGGTCCAATCGGCTATTTGGAGTGGTGACCGGGACCCGTATTGATGCTCGTATGCCAAAATCAACATTTGGTTAATTGATATTCTGCAGGAATGGTCATCAGCCTCTAATTGCATACCTGAGTCGTAATGAAGCGAGGTATTGGACCGAGCTAGAACTTTAACTGACGCTATATTCCGAATGGACACAACCGAAATTATAATTATTGCTGTACCGCTTTAGAATTCGAATACTAAATAGTATATTTAATTTTAGGATTCGTGATTTTTTTAATTACGGCGTCAATACGGACGACGTTCATTAATCTTACTCTGAACTCGGTAATAACATATGCATTTAATTAGAACGGTTCATGTGCTCTAAATTTAAAAAAAAATGCACTGGCGCGGAAGATATTTTTAATATAGCGAAAAACAAATTTCCCACGGATCAAAGGCACAGTCCCTCAGGATGTTTTATGAAAGAGTGACTCTATTCATGCCGCGGTCTTTTTGTGTGCAGTACGTGCATCTGACCTGCATCTCGGCTTTGTGGGGTGCGGTTTACATCTCTTGAAATTATCCCTGAATAAAAGTCAAGGGATACACCATTGTCGCACCAAATAAACTAGCCTCGCTATGAAAACATAAATATAATAAAATACATTTTAATTATATATACGGTATTATAAATATAATTATTACTTATTTTTAATGCTTATCATCTCTATTGGAACTTTATGAACTTTTTTTTAATAGATGTTTCGAAATTTAGCAGCATTTTAAAACCGATTTTTTCTTAGGTTGTGATAAAAAAAATAAGAATAATTAGATAGGGCGAAGTCTGGATATTAAGATGTTGTGGAATCCCTTTTTCTTAATTTTAATTCGAAAGAGATTTATTTCTTTATTGATTATATTATTCTGTGGTAGACTATAAAGCGCCCAATATTAATTTATACGATTTGCCGATGTAATTAAAATTTATCTGTATCATAGAGCCCAAAGAATGAGAGTTACGCCCAAAATTCTAATTTATTGATTAAACAAGGATTAGCCTTAATGGTGAATTTTAATACGTCATTGTTGAGTTTTGAGGCCTCCCCTAATTTATATGCATTTTTTAATTTATATTTGACTGATTGGAATCTTTCAAATGAATATTTTCTTATGCTTTTTTTTATTTAATTTAAGAATTAGATATATCATACTGAGATATATAAGGGGTAACTGAAGAATGTGTATAAAAAAGTCAACATTAAAAAAATAATATGTTTTACATTATCAATTATTAATTATATATGTATTCTCCCTCGATAACCCAAATGTTATCCCATCTTTATAGTAAATTTAATATGTTATTCGCATCAAAAAACATTTTAATTTGGATGAAAAACAGACACCGAGGGCCGTTTTTACTTTTTAGATATTCTTAAATTTTTTGTCAGATAAAAAGTGTTTCATTAATTTAAATAAATAGTAATTCAATGGACTAAGATCGGGTGAATATGATGTATGAATAATAACATTGCAAAAGTATTCCATTAAGTTTAGCTGTATAAGATCTTGCACTATCATGTTAAAAATATGCTTTCTCTATATATTCTGGGTCTTTTCCGACGAATCGTTCCAGCTGATCACAATAAAAGTATTCTGTTATTGTTTGGTATTCGGTTACAATCCCATCATACAGACAAAAGGATATTTTTTGGCCGTTATGTTCAGTTTCAGTGTTGATAGCGGTACTTACCCTTTAGAAAGCTACTGTTTTTGAGTTAATGGTTCGAGTACATAACCCAATTCTCACCTCTGATTTCAATATATCAAAGAAATATTGAATTAATTCTTGACAATTCGAGTTTTGAATGTTCTTGCAAGAGTATCCGACTGTTTCTGCTATTTATAAAATAGATTTGCTTATTTTCCACTTTCACTACCCTCTCACTTTGAGGTTTATTTTTAAGTACAAATTTCCACTTTGAATTTTCGTCGGGTGTATTATAACAGTTTATTTGAAATAATGCCATCAAGAATTTTAGAGAAAATACTGAGAAATACCGTTTTTTTTACCCAAACTGACCTTAAAAATCGATGAAAATGCACGATTCCTCTGCAATATTATTATTATTGATTGCAATCAAGAAAATATGACTATATCGAAAAATAATTTACTTGACAATCGTGCAAATAATATTTTTTATGTGTTTGTCAGTGGGATACGATAGCGAGGTACGCTACGACAAAGATATGCCAGCAAACCCTTTTACCCATTGCAAATAAACAGGAAAAAATATGATTTTAATAAGCATAGCGTTGCCAAAGTAAATATTTTCGAATTGGAATTACATGTTAATAGCGAAAGTTTCATGGATTTTTTTACGAAACGTACAAATTAAGGTTCGACCGGAAGAATATCACATAAAATATTATATTTTCACGTGATAAACAATGATGATATTTTTGTATTTCATCTCAGCATTATAACAATGAGAACATACGAGCGTAATTATTATACTAAGAAGAAACATTCATCACAAGTAACGATCACTTAAGAATGGATATTATTTGTGAAAACAGAGTGTTATGTAAGTCTGAATAAATGTATATAATAATATTAGACATATCTAAACTAACACGATAGCAGAACTATTAAGAAGAATTTATCTAGATTAAATATAACCTGATATCAAAAACTTTAACCTTAAATTCCAAATGTAAAAAATCAATTTTGTTCATTTGCTCAGGGTATATAACCTAGAAATGATGAGTTTGCTCGAAAATGGAAAAATCTGGACAATGGACATGCGATCTCATTCGAAATAGAAAAACCAACACGATGGTTGCAATCTCGAAGCGGAAACGTAACCGGAGACTTATACTATACAGATAAAACGATCTACGTCCTCTGGACGAAGTGGGTAATGTCATGGATACCAAGAACCATCAAGCAACCAACAAAGAATGACCGCACGGAAGCTAATTCTCAAGATGGTAGAAAAACGATGAAATGATTCAGAGTAGATAATCAGTGTTGGAGTTTCCAAAACGTATTAAAACTTCCATTTTGGTGTAATTTAAAATAAGCACGTTGAGAAACACTGGTGTACATATTAAAAGTCACTAAAATTCAATCTAAATGCAAGCACATGATTTTTTATATTCTATTTACTTGAATAATTCTGAGATTATTATATAAGTGATAATAAAATTATCTTAAACATAAGGTTAAATGACCCATTTTGTAATTTTAATTCAGCAAATAAAAATACATGGTTTGTAAAATTATGATAATTAAAATAGTCGAGTAAAAGTAGACGATATAAATATCGTTGAAATCTTATTATATTTAATTAAAAAATTACGCGATTGGGAAAGCTCGGAAACAAAGTGAATTGGTTCTGGAAAAATTGCGCGAAGAAAACAGGTCAGCACGTATTCGCATATGCCAAGAGCTTCTTCATCCTGGCCATAAGATGATATCATCTCATTCAGTCTATTCTCCACACTTTTGAATACCATCCACTTCGATCGATACACTATTTTCAGAATAAAAAAAATGAAAATGTCGACGATGTAAAAAATGTAATTGATTAATTTCGGAAGCACTTTATACGATAAAATTTACGGACGTTTTTATCAAAATTGCAAAACTAACCGCCGTTCAATACTGCCGTATCAGCTAAAATGCAATTTCGTTACATATGGCTGAATGGACACGTTTGCCAGCAAAATTTTAACATTTATTTGTTCGATGCCGTATCTTTCTTGGAACGGCCAGGCAGTATAATAGATCTCAATAATTCCGGGTTAAATCACTCGTAGCTAGATGGGTCCGAATCGCCGGGCCCTGATCCGCACGCGTTAGATAGTGTTAGTGGGGCAAATGCGAAAAGGGAAACAAAGCGACCCATACACGATAGACAACCGAAGCGGAAGGGGGGAGGCAGGGCCGCCGTAAACAAGCCGGACGGGGCGTTGCGCCCAAAGTTATGTCGCCGCCGTAAACCTCCGCGTCGAGATTGGATACATAATCCAATTATACGTGGTGGGCGCGTCGGAATGCAGAGGTTCGAAATAAAAGACATTTTGATTTTTGGACAGCCCTGCGGGGTCGTTAGGGCGCCCGCCGACTCGACCCGGTAACGGCGCGCCCTAATCGCTGCGGGAGTTACGCGGGTCGCAATTGTGATAAAGTAAAAGTGATGAAACTAGAAATTTCCCCGGGTCGACGCCGTTGTGCAGTTAATTTTAAGCTGTTTTATTAAAGTTTGAAGTGATTTAAAGCACATGGTTTTATTCGTTCGCAGTGATGAAGCGAACGCAGAAAATTTGATTTTTTTTTAGAAACATGTCTAGACTCATCAATAATGCTGAGCAGCTGAGTTGATATAGCATGAATAAAAATATTTTAAACTCTTAAAATGTATTTTCAATAGATGTATATTTTTTTCGCTTATATTGGTCAAACTTAATATATGTATCAGACCTATTATTATTTACCTCATGTTGAAGAGGTATTCTACAATACTTTGATCATAAAAAGTAAGCTAAGTGGCTTGGAGAGGTTTGTAGTCCCGGGCAATGTACATATAGTGTAAAGGATCTCTTGGACGCTCACCATCCAGGTAGATCAATATTATGAAAACGACCACGGGATTCTCTACATACTCATCGCTAGTTTCATGAAAGCTATCCTAAATTATGGGAAAAATGATCCAGAATACAGACGTGTGTATTATTTGTATACAGTAATACACAGGGGCAGTTCGTAGTATGTATACTAAAATATAAATATAATTTATATTTATTAATCTGATCGGTAACTACGGGGGCTACTCCGAGCGATGTGGAGCAGAAGCGCTGGCCACTTTTTAGGGCCCGGCTGCGGAGTGCAGGGGGGAGGGGGGCGACTCAGTGCAATCATACTGACTCATTGCAGCGCAGTTATACTGGCTCACAGCTCCTTTTATCCTCGTGGGGATTTAGTATTTTTACTTCATCTCGTTTTTTTACATTTTAAATTAAATACTGGTAATACATATTTATACAAAAGTCTACATTTATTCAAACATAGTCAATCAACAAACAAGTCAACTTGTTCCAGAATATCGTCACAATTCCTTAAATCGTAAATGCTGGGCTTTTAAATTAAATCTTTTAACTGTATTATCCGCAGAATCATTGTCATGTCCAGAAATATAATTCTTTTTAAATGACGGGGGTGGGCTTATTTCATTTATTTTACTAATTCACTATAGACGAATGACATGATAGAAAAAAATGCGCCACTCACATATACAAAGATTCGATAAAGATTTTGAATAATAATAGGTTAATGAGTCTCTCACACTTACATTCACCCCTGCCCAGTGTCCTAAAGAATTCTCAGAATTCATAGATTCACAGAATTCTCAGAATTCATAGATTCACAGAATTCTCAGAATTCATAGATTTATTTATTAGATTTATTTTAGATTTTAACTTGCAAAACATATTACTGTTATCCACAAGCCATGGAATTATGCTAGCAGAAAATTTTGACGTTTAACGATTTTGATTAAACCCAAATTGTTTAACACAATAATTAGTGGGCAATTATCCCAATTTGGGATAATTTGGTGAAATATCGTTTTTTTCAAAAAATCATAACTCTTTTCCTAAAACCAAGATACTGAGCCAAAAATTTAATTACTTGAATTTTAAGATTCACGGGATAGTTAATGAAAAAAAATATATCATATGGCAGGGATCACACAAACTTATTGGAAATGGGCGGAATTGAATTTTTTATATAACATGGCTTAAACATGTTTTTTTTAATGTTGAATTGTGAACCTTTATATAGATGGCTTGTTTGTGAAATTTAAAGATTATTACCCGTTAGGTCACTGGGATAGGTCATAATTTGTATTATCCTCAACAGTTGTTTTTATATCTTCGAATATTGGTAATTCTTGTTTGTACTTAATTCTAAAAAACTCTGACTACTTGGACGAAGTGTTGCATTTTAAAAATCTTAAATATGCATATAACTTGCACTTGCCGCATTTGCCCAAAACCTCCTCAAGATTTGATTTTTTAATTTAATAGTTGTACAAGTTACAGCTGTTCAAACGCGTAGTGTCTGCTAGCGTGTGATATGCGCGCCCCGAACACACCCAAAAACGCCTTTGACGTGGAATTTACGATCCCCGTAGGCAATGAGTTAACTTTATTGATATATAAAAATAATATTTACACAGATGAGTAATTCTAAATATAACAATATATAAATAAGTGCCCAAAATCTGCTGAAAGTCAGCGTGAAAATTGAGATTTAGTGTCTATTCATTTTTATTTACATTTGTGATTTGTTATTTCTGTTCTCATTGACTTCTGCTCAAAACTCATACTTTGACATTTTTAAGAATTTGGAAACATAAAGTTCACGGGTTGTATAAAAATAGATTGTAAGCCGGATTTAGTCGGCGAGGCAGAGTTTGCCGAAACCTGAAAATAAATAAATTCTATACATAATACATAATTTATTTTAATAGAAAGTCTTAATATTAATTACCAAACAAAGTATTAATAGTTTTTTTTTAATATATATCAACGAAAACGGCTCCTAATGTTATTTTTATCAAACCTATAATATATCCGAATTGTGTACTGTAAAGATTAAAAGTTTGCATATCGTAAAAATCACGTGTCACATGAAAGTAATATATGAATAAGATAAACGTAAATATAAGGTAAATATAAAATTATATCAAATATATTATTTATAAATATTTCATCCATCTGTCATTATGTAATACCCAATTTAGAGTTTACTCCAAATTTAGCTGGCAAAACATTCCTCACAGGACTGACTGACGCAAACAAAACTTAGTAAGAAAGTATCGATTTTCTATTTTAAGGCAAAAACAAATTAGATTAATACGTATTACGTTTGTTTTTATGTAGTAGAAATAAATTTGAATATTTATTATATGAATGTTTTGATACGGGTAATTTCTTTGTTATCAAATCAGAGGAGAAACCTCCGGAGAAACCGAGGTATCGTTACAATCCTGATAAATTAGGAAAATCAACAACATGAAAGGGGTATCGTCCGCATGGGAATTTTCTTCTATCAAATGTAAAACTACAGACAAATGAATGCCGTGGCGGCATTGCATGCTCAACAGATATAATCCGGACAATGTATACTCTGAGATTACTGGGAGATTCTTCTGATGTGGATATTCAGATGTATATACGTATATAGAAGGTCTTGCCTTTTGCTAGGGAGTCTTATAAATGTCTAAAGCGTCAGAAAGTCCGACGATTTCAAAGCACCGCAAGTAATGTGCTTAATGGTTTGCATCTCTCCAAATACGCAACAAAGCAACTGTCACTCTATATTTTCCGGGTGAACTTGAAGGCTCGGATCAGCGGACTTCAAAAAGGATGACACTTAAGTACATTTTTGTTAAATAAAAATAAATATGAAGAATTTATGCTGAGATAGATTAAACCAAGACATTGTATAATTATTGGAATACAGTAGAACCTCGATTATCCGGACTAATTGGGGATGAAGGTAGTCCGGATA
>JAGXCT010037161.1:99231-215733 GCA_022495035.1 Philopotamus ludificatus | reverse complement strand
AATCCGGATAATCGAGGTCCGGATAATCGAGGTTCTACTGTATTTATAAATACTAAAATGATGAAAAATGTTATATTCAAAATATTTTTTCGATCTTTAAGAACACCGAATATACCCTAAATTTCAGTATTTCTCTCTAGATAGCGAGATTCCAGATGCCAACATGTAAGTGAGTAACCGAAAATTTAGGTTCGCATGCAATTGTCCATATTTCACATCAATTTCCGCAACCGGGTTAGAAGCGGGAGCCCGGATAACCGGGAAAGTGCCCCGGGCTCCAATGTAACCCGCCCCGGTTCAGTGCTCTTCAGGCCAACGCTGATACAACGAACTGCAATGCCATTTTTATGACATGCCTTTCTACTTTGTATTTTCTGGAACGTATCACTCTCCGTATATATTTATATGGTCCATTGGTGATTTCGATAAGCTCGATGGCGTGGAGTGCCTAAACAAGTTTGTATTTCGTAAAAAAAACATTATAGTTTTATCAAAATCTTAAAATCTGATCTATCTAAATATTTAAAAATATTTATCCTATAAGTTAGATTTTAATATAATAAATTAAGAAAAAAGGAAAAAATATTTTTTTAATTTTAATTTCTTGCCAAAAATAATATAAGAAGTACGTAAATATAATTTTATTTTTTATATATATATTTATTATCCTATAGAGTGTAAAAATTGAGATTTCTAAAAAGTGAAGATATTTTAATTGGCGTACTTAAAATATATCATATTTTATCGTTGTTCTGAGTCGCTGTCTATTATATTAATATTATAAAAGTTGAATTATGGGGTTATTTATATTGTTTAATTTAGTTGTCAGGTTTCATTTAGTTGGGGTTATACTATTTTTAAATATATATTTGTTATAAAATGCTGTGATTCCCCTTTCGTTAGTTCCTATTACGATTCTTGGTAACGTGCCATACGTTCCACATCGTGGTCCTTTTATAAAAAAATAATTTCCTAGTTTATTGGTAAGAAAGTTATCTAATATTAAACTTGCAATAAATGGAACTGCTTCTTTATTATCAAGATAAATAATCTCCTTGATTTTTCCGGCCAAAATCAATTTTCTTTTTTATACATAAACATACTTTAAATCAAATGTATTGTTTGTATTTTAAATACTTGCACACCGACAAAACAATTATGTTTCAATATTACTTTTCCGACATTGACGTTGTATGTTGTTTAGTACACGTAAATTCTTATCCGTACCACAGCATCTACCCATGTTCTACAAGCATCAAACGTGATGGATAGCGAAAGGGCAAAACCTCATCACTTTGATGGATGTATCAAATATTACTTTCTTCTGCGTACCACACTACGTGAAAAAAATCGGTACAACTGAAAAATCCTCCACGGAAATTCGCAGCGCGCAAATTGATTTTTCCGAAATGTATTTCAAAATGGCTTTTTCGCTGATTTACATTACAATCGGCGCCAAAGTGTTTTATGTAGTGTCAGTGCTATTTATTCAGGGTTTGGGGTCAAATCCCCGTATTTAACGAGGCTATCCCGAAAAAACGACAAGCCGGGACCCTATTTGCTAACGCACACACACATGCCCGTATTTATGGAATCGAATTCTGGTAATTCCACCCGGTTGCGAATAATAAGGAGTCATATATCACGCGACCGTGTGTAATTTTTGCATTATGGCCGAGTAATTTTTGCGCTCTCGCACGGACACAATACGTTCCTACTCATGTTTCCAATTTTTCCAATCACATACATATTTTATGGACGCTATGTTTGTCCCATAATCTGAAGGATATTGCCGAGGAAATAAAATATACAAGGATATATCCAGAGTCCATGTTTTCCTTTTATTTGTAAGTCAACATTTATGTGTTTTTCTTTTTTTTATTGAGATGAAATATTCTTTCATGCGAAGGAAAATACTATAAAATATGTATGTATTATAGGTTTCCATGCCTAAGCTCGTTCAAAAATTATCTATAATCTAAATATCCACGGATTTAAGTAGACATCCTTTGGGAGGTTTTAATCCTAGGAATCGATGCCTGGTCATTAAACTCTCTCCGGAGTAGAAAAGGGTTAACGGCCAAATTAATAATGTGATCACCGTCTCCCCGCAAGTATTCCGAATTCTCTCCTCGGTAATCCGAGACAGAAGGTTGAACGGTGCTGATCAAAGGGTTGAGACAGCTCAACGGCTCAATTTGGTGGCAACACTTTGAGGGATGACCCCAGATGTCAGGGGCCCGTAACGTTGCGGCCCCTCAGTCCGCTGTTTGTTAATTTGATCTCGGAGATGTTGAGAGTTGATGTCGTTAAGTGTTTTTGCCGCGGGGTCCAGATGTGGGTCAGCTCGTCCGGGCCACCACATCGTCGGTTAGACCCGTTCATTATTTTTGTTTTCGGGGTCCAGAACGGGGTGCTCAGGTATCGATTACCGCGTCCCAAGTGTTGGATTCTCGAGGGCGCCTTTGATTGCGCAGAATTGGAATGATTGGCTTACAAAGTACGCTCGAGGCGATTTGTTTTTCTGACTCTCACGGATCTAAATTAAATCGTCTGTGATGGAAATCGCATTCAATTAATCGTAATTCAATATAGAGGACCCAATCTTTATAGACTGTGAGTGGAATTATAAATGTTCCGGACGAGATGTGTAGACCGTGCGAAATTTATTATCTAGCGTTTTGTTTATCAATACACTTTAGACACTATATATCACAAGCCCAACCATATATTACGTGATCATTTTATCTCTGCCATAACATTATTATTTTTTTACTACCGTTCAAGTGCCACAAGAAAACGAAGCACTCGAGAAATAACAAAAAAATAAGAAATGCTCAATATTTCTTTGCATCATTATTATATATATATATTAGTTTATAAAAAAAAAAAACCACGGGAAGGCAACGGGAAACCACTGCACTATATATTCCCATGAAAACCATTTCCATGGTCCTCCATAAGGGGAATCATGCACATGGTCACGATCCTCAGTAATGAGGGAAAGTGGATTAATATTTTATATAAAAAAAAATAAAAAAAAAAATAATAATAATAATTATGTAATAATATGTAATCGCTTCACGACTCAAAAAAAAATATTGGTTTAAATATACATATATGTACCTATTTCAAAGTTAAATTTAAAAAAATGCAATCAAACAACAGGCCCATTCATTCACTTGATTACACTTTTCAGCACTCTATTTTCATTCATCCATTCAATTCATTCTATGGTCCACTTAGAAAAAATACCGTAAACTATTCGTGTGATATTATTCTGCTCGATTAATTATTTTTTTTAAATAAATATGTTAAAATAATCCTTTTAATCATTGTGTAATTAAAGCTGAGTTATCGTTTCTGTAATGTGTTCTTTTTCTGGGAACTTTATCCAAATTCTCCAGACGATAATTAAGTAAGAGATTGCAGACTTTTCGGCTCGTGTCTGTGTTAAAAATGTACGTCTTTCTGTCGAATTCACATTAATCTTATTCAGCCGAGCGTCAAATACAGGGTCGTCTCGATTTATACTGCGCCCCGGGCCAGTTGGAAAACGATCAGCGTAGAATTAAATCGCAAGCTTTGTCAATTTAAGACTTATGCGCATTTCATTTAAATTAAACTATACATATATTGATTTAAACGACAAATTATAATATTAACAATTAAGGAAATAAAACTGAAAAAATAGCATAAGAGGTGGTACGAAACTAAATACTTAAAAATAACAATAGCTATTATATAAATAGTTTTTTTAAATTTTCATAAAGCTATAAGAATATATGATATGTATAAATATATCAGAATCAAAGAAATGATAAGCCAAATGAGCCAAAATTTATTTATGTGAACGTTTTCAGTTTGTATGAAAATGAAAAATTTAGTACTCCTCAATTAATAAAACAATACTCTAAGGGTTTTATACAATATTTAGAATATTATCAATAAAATAGTAATCAGAAAAGTGCCACATCCCATAAAAAAAGGACATGAGAATTAAAAGTTATTTTCAAAAAACGGTTATTAATAGAATAAAAGTTAATCAAAATCTGATATACTGTTAGCAAGATTGATAGAGAGCATCATAAATCTAAGAATTTTTTAATCTAAATTGTATAACCCGAACTTGTGAAGTATTTTTATTCTATAATGATATTATGAGATAACACTGACTTTTTATTTTTTTTTCTGTGATGATAATATTACAATTAGCGCAAAATTGCTACGTGCGTGAAATGAATTTGCTACCTGCGTAACGTAGCAAACACATAGTTATAATATATATGCGACTTAAGAAAATAGTTAAGTGTCACTGATTTAATTATTATAAAAATAATTTTATCTGAATAAAATTATTGACGCGGCATTAGAATATATTTTGCTTAAATTCTTTAATGCAAATTATAAAAAGGTTTAAGTTTTGTCAGTACTCGGTGTGAAAAAGAGGCGATAAATCTGCTACACTAAGAAAATTTGTAGCGTCTTCACCTCGTAGGTTCGTTTGTTCCATTTGATTTATGGAGGGTGAATGAGAGGATTCTCGAAACTTCTACTTCTCATTTGCAATAAATATCCAGGTCAATCGTAACGCAGACCACTTTGCTGATTTCTTTACTACATTTGCAACTTGCCCAAAGCGCTTTTCACGATGAAACGTGCCACATAATTCGGTGGTTGACCGTCGACAGATTTTTGTTTGTGACGCGTAACAATGGTACAAGATCAATTTATCAATGGTGCAGATCGCGTAAATCAATCGGAAGTACAATAACGATAAACAAAATTTTGTTAACGTACAAAAACATACATTCATTTTAAAAAATCGTTTTCCATCAATATTATGTGTCATAAAATATAAAAATCATCAATTCAATCTTAGACAATAGTACCGAAAGTCCTCGAGTTCTGAAAATTTCGCGTAGGTCGAGGAAAGCACAAAATTCAGTATTTTTGGCAAAAAATATGTTTTAGTTTCAAAGATGGGTGAGAGTAAAATAGTTCTATATATTATATATACACACTCAAGAAAATATTATTTATGGCACATATTGTACATAACAGAATCTATACACATATATTTATGAATAATTTACTTCAAGTATCTTTCCAGTGTTAATTTCTTTTAGCCCTTTTGTTTCTTAAATTAAAGTGTAGCATGTTCCACTACTTTTGTATCTTTCGCGTTTTTTAAAAATCGCACAAGTCGAGGACTAATTGTACGTACTTTTATACACGGTTTTGATATAACACAGTCAAGAAACAAAATAATTACATATGTATTTAAAATTTTGCACGTTTTTGCGCCCCAGTGTTCATTGGTGCAAATGGACATAATTTTATGTCATAATGTCCAATGATCACAAAAATAAAAAAAAACATGGAATTTCAAGCTAAAGCAGATTTGAATAGCTGGATATCGAGAAATGTATAAAAAACTTGTCAAACAAAAAACACAGAAGTGGTTAACAGATTTCCTAATAATTAGAAATTCAACAACACAGACCAGTAATAACAAGCAAACAAGCTTCATTAGATTTTAACACATTAGACGTGTCGTTGACTTATTTTTTTAATTATTGAAATACATATGTATAAATAGTATTTCTATAATTTATTTATTGGGTTTTTTACATGATTTTCTATACCACAATGTTGTACTTACTCAAAATACTCGGTTTTATAAATTTAGCGAATCGATTTTCAATTTTTGTATGAATTCTGTGTTCTTTTTACACGATTTTTAGCAGAACGTATCTACCGCGTAAAAAACGAGATAAAATCCGCCTGATGAAACCCATTCATTTATGCTGGAGAGAATTTATAGATTTTTTTTTATCGAGATGAGAGTGCTCCTTATTATCCTCCGATATTATCCTCGGTTGCATCTTAGTGACTTAGCATCTGGCTACTTCTTTATGCTAATTTATAACTCGCCGAAGAGTATTTGCATTAAATGTATAGTGCTGGCGTAAGTAATGCTAGATGCACAGGTGTTAAATCACCTGCTTGTAGTGCAGCATCCTCCATCGCACTCGCCACGCTAATTAATATATATATATATTAATACAGATGCTTTTTTGAAATTCTAATTAACAAAATCAACCTTTGTATTGTGCACACTCTATACATTCAAATAAAGCAATATCGTTAAATTCCCCTGTTTAACGGTATTAATAAAATAGAGGACGTTTCGACGGTCGGTACGCTTCAGGCACCGATAAACACAGATTCTCCGCAATCAAATAAATTTATCTTCTTCTATTGATCTAGTGCTTTATGGCCCAAAACTAATCTGGTAATACTTGGCCAAAGGACAATCTGTTTGCTTCGGGGGTTGTCAATTCCTAAATCACTCGCCGAGATCCCGACCACTATTCATTACTCGGCCGGTCGGAAGTGCCAGCTGCGACCGGATCCCCGCCGCTATATTATTATTTTTATTTTATTCTCTTGCCTTTTTGTTGTGTTTCGTTCTTGTTACTCAGTTTTGGGCCGACGGTGTGCACCGGCAGCTGCCGAGTTCGCACGGGCCGCTCTCTCGGCAAGTGCACACGGCACCGGGCGACAAACAACATTAGGATAACAAGCGAAATGTGTTTACCGTTCGCATACATTTTTTACACTAGCACTGGATCCAGGCTTTGTGTCACTCCGGTGAGGGTTCAAGATTGTATGATTTTATTTCCAGTTAGAGTCATGAGGGATTTTCCCGGAAATTCTGCCGAAATAAACAGTGTTTGATCCGCTATGTCAATTTTGAAGATATGTGTATACGTACACATTAGGTTTGCTCAGGTAAATGCTATGCAGCATTCATACATCAGTCTACAATAGGCTAATCGGTATTTTGTCACGGATATATACAGTACACATCCCATTATCCGTGTGTGGATTACCGTGCAAAAAAAAGACATCTACATAGAAGTTTTCCGAAAAATATGAAATTGGTAACCGAACTGTATGTGAACGCATCTGGAACTCAATAAAACAAACGTTTCATGACTGAAATAGCTAATGATCATTTCATGGGACAAAAATCATAAATCTTCCTGTTGATTAACCTTTGAACATTGGTTCAAATCTAAATGGGTTCCAGAACTGAGAATTTTTTTTAATTTGACCCATTAATCAACATTACCGTACTGCGTTTTTTGAAACCCTTTACAGCAAAGATTCAATATACTTGCTACGTGAAATACTTTTTTAGTCGAATTTCGCAATGTCAGTTTGATTAGATATTCTTTTTGCTGCGTTGCACCTTGAAGTAGTCGAGATTATTTTTAATTAAGCATCAACATTTTCTATGAAACATTTTTGGCTAAGTTTTTAAATTTGTAAAAAAAAATGCTTTTTTTTTTATAAATGAGTACCTTCTATACAGAAATGGAAAACAAAGACGTGTAGATAGAGCAAACAACGAAAAACAAAATGAAATTGAGTTAAATTATATAGATAAGATACAATTTTAAATGTAAAGAAAACAAGATTGCAAACAGGATGTAAGATTTTTAAAAATTACGTAAATATTTTCTCAAATATAACAGTTTCATTTCTTTAGACAAATTATGTGGTTTAGGCCAAACATTAAACTTTTCCTGTCCCTTCATTTTCTCGTCAACATGGGTAAAGATTCGCCAACATCAAAAATAGCCTTTTCTATTGGCTGTTTGCTTTTAAAATTAAATTTTAATAGTATGTTTTTTATGTACGACTCACGACTTCTAATAATTGTGTTGCTGCGAAATACCAATTACGGATTTTTTAAAATAAAATTGATGTCATTGTGTCTGTATTTTCTTAATCGAAGATTTTCTTAATAGAAACAAAAAAATATTTCTCGTTTTGAAACATATTTTCTTGATTTTTATTGGATTTTGGCGCCCTTTCATGTATGCATGTATAAATTGTGTGTATAGATTATTTTTATTTTATAAAAGTACAAATTAAAGTAAATAGATATGTTGTATATTTATCATAGATTATTAACGAATAAAATAAAACTATAAAAAAATAATTTAAATCTCAAAAAACCTGTATAATTTCAAAATCTGCATAATAATCCAAATATGGATTATAGTTTGATATGAAAATATTTAATAATAGAGACAGTGATTATAACTTTTATCAATAAAAAAAGAAAAATAATTATAAATCTGCTAATTAATGCCATACAGTGATTGCTTTGTGTCTTTTTGTTCTTAGAACCGAAGAGTTTTTACCACTAAAAATGTTTCTATTATGTATGGATGTTTAACTTATACCTTCTGTAAGTTTTATTTATTTATATTATTCTAGTATCGCGTAAAACACAATGTAATCTATTTGTAATCATTGGCTATACATTTAAAACTCAATCAAAACTTATTATAGTTTCATCAGTTAATTAAAAAATATATATTCCCTCTTATTAAGTCCATATATTAATATTTGAGTTGAAGATAATAAAAATAACATATATATATATATGTTAAATAATATAATAACCAATTAAGACAAAAATTGAATATTTAAATTTTTGATTTAAATATTTCAATGAAATCCATGAATTTACAATTCCTGTCGGTGTCTGAGACTGTTATTTTGATTCCAGAAATATCCCGGTCAATTCAAAATGGCTGAGGGCCCCAAACGTGACTAATTAGACTGCAATAATTAACCATAAGATGACGCATTGATTTTGAATAAGTAATTTCAAAAAAATATTGCTAAAAGGTAATATAATATGTTTATTGTTTTAAAAATATATTATTAATGCAAATGAGTAGCAAACATTAGAGCGTTAAATTAAAAATATTTTTTAATGATAATATAGTCGAGTGTTGTCGCGTGCCGGTATTAGACGTGGTGGCGATGGCGGTTGGGCACAATCGTAGTTTCGTAGATTCTACGGAGCTATGAGGAACCAGGCCGCTATCCAGGCCAATTCGGTGACGTGTGTGCTGCAGGAGGTGCCCGTAGCACCCGATCAGACCGTGAATTAAATACGAATTGGGCATTACCTCGTCTGATTATTATTGTTACAATCCGCGCGTGACAGCTCGATTCCCGGGCTTAGGCTGGCGACCTGACCCGTACTCGAAGAGCCTAGATAACCTGGAGAACGTCTCCAAGACCGAGGTGTCCTCCAGGTGGCAAAGATCCGCCCCCAGGGTTATAAGGCCACTGTTTAGTTTAGTTTTTTTAGTTTAATATTATATATTATACGTATTCGAAAGATAATATATACCTACAAAATGAATACAAAATTATTGTTGTATTAATTTATAAATATAAATCTATAACAATTCATACGAATAAATTGATTATAAATTTTCATCGTACAAAATTACATTTATTTTCTATCATAATTTAATTTAACGTCCATCTGGCAACGCAAGACCTCGCTGAACATCAATTCCGAAAACTCTTAAAATTTATTAAGACGTGGAGAGATCTGTCGGAGTTGTGAGCGGGTGATACAAGGGTTGGAAATAAAGCCCGACACACACACACTGCCGACACTGACAACACGCTGTGAATTATAATGGCCCGTGTCACACTGGCTGTCACTTCCATGCCATTTGTGTGTTCGATACACACGAACCCCTAGGACGTGGAGGCATACATGGGACCCCAATTGAAAAATAACCATTTGAATGTGGGAATGGCTCAGTGAAGTAATTTATTCCGGTACAGGACTCGGATATATTTGAATAAAAATGTACTCACTGTATCCAGTCATCTCAGCTAGGACCTACCTTTGATTTACCAGGAACATATCTTCTACAGGTGATCAATCAGGCAACTAAAAATTTAGTATATGTGAAATAAAACATTAAAAAAAATCTTGATTTATATTGTGCTAACCTCATATCACAATCTTCTGGAACTAATTTATACACTTCCCGAAACAATTTTAGATACAACATATTATTTTATATAAAAACCGTCATTTAAAACGCGTCGCGAATCAAACTGGAAAACCGTTGCTAATAAACAAATACATTTATCATTGCTTAGTAACGTAGTTTCCAAGATAGCCGCAGTTGGTTGTTAATTATATTTGATTTATTATTGTGTTGTAAAATTATTGAGTGATTACAGTGTAAGGGCCTAACGCTGTTCGTTAAAAATGCTACATCAGTTATACAAGGTCGGTGTATGCATGCATATCTATAGCAAATAATGAATGATGAAAAATGTTATATTTTATATAAAAATCGATAAACCGTTGTATGGTCTATATATTTGTTTCTGGCCGTTGGCGTTTTAATTTTTTTTTTCGAAATTGTTCGCTACATATTGATAGTTGTATTGTATAAGATTTTATAACACAATTTTCATTTTTCATTAGAGCCAATATAGAATTTGAATTAAACTCGCAATTTAAATATTATTGACATTTATTGGGTGTATATACCTATTAAAAAATGAATATTCAGTCCTGCATATTTTTTTAAAATAACATATGCATTCATGCATAAAGTAAACTCCCGATTAATCGTGGTAACAGTGGGGAGCAGCCGCACGTTTTAAAATACAATTACATATACATTTATAAAGTACACTCTAATTTTAACGTGGTAGATATTTATTAAGAAAATATGTATGATTTTATTTACTTATCACTTTTATCATATTTCAAATTTTCCTAAGAGCTATTATATCTTTATATTCGAATAAACCTCATTGGTCGATGTACTCCAATGAAGTGGTTATGACTAATACCAAATAATATGTCTATCGCTCTAAACTAAAAAATGTCTTTCTACCACTGATAAAATTTTCCTCCCCGATCGAACGAGTGTTACTGAATATATTTAGTATCGAGTTTAAGTTGCGTTACTCCTTGCTTCGTATTTAATCAAGTCGTCATCATCATTGGAAAGGGTTTCAAGAAAACCAATGCAGTAATGCCAATATTTTAGCAATTTAATCACTTGATCAATGGGTTAAAATATAGTCGTCTGTTTTCAATATGCTTTCATTTGAATGAGAATGAGCATTATCTAATAACAGCACTTATTACTATGACAATCTCTTACTCTTTAAAAAAAAATATCTTTTAGTTTTGAACAAATCTTCATATTTTCTATCCATACCTATTTCTGGCTAATATACACAGGAAGATTATTTTTTCTGTTCCTTTTAATGCTCATAGTTTTTTCAATTATTCGGAAAGCTTTAATGTAGATTTCACTTTATAAAATTTTCCATTACATGAATTAAATTTATGCACGGATAATCCACACATGGACAATCAGTGTACTGTTTTCTCATATTATACGATATATTCTAATTTATTTATACATTTTTTAAGGTACGCGTATAGTTTATATGTTTTTATATATACCAAGAAATATGAAATTAAATTTGGTAAATTTCCTATATCTGTTTTTATATATTTCTTTTTTTTTACTATACTATTGTATAATAACTTAGACAGTTTTGACGCTACTGTCTATATTTTATAAGCGATCTATTGAATCTCGACTACTCTACACTGTGCGTTGACATGGGTATTTATTTTAATAATTATTTTAATATATTAGGTTAACGCATAGAAAAACCATTGTACTCAATCTAAAACCAAGCGTATTTATAGTAGCTAAGTTTAAAACATATAATAACATTTATAATGTTTAGAGATAATACTCAAATCAACATTTTATTTATGATCAGCATTCTTAAAGGTACACTTTTCTTTCACCTGCTAATTATGATTTTTCAGCTTTTTTTCGTATTTAGTATTTATAAATAAATGCTACAATGTCCAATATATGCACATGCCATACAGATTCTTATAAAGACCGATCGCAATATCAATGTGATATTATAGTATCTATTAATTACTCAAAAATTAACAAAGCTCCATTTTTTATTTCTCCGCATATGTTATTTTCATATGTAAACTGAAAATAATGTTTTTTTTGTGATGCACCCGCTGTTTATTGTAATATATGTTAGAATAACACATTATTATGATATGATAAAAATGTTTTTCATTTGGGTCTCTTTTTTTAAAAAATAAACCATTTTAATGATTTTATTGTTGTTAGCATCGGATATTCCTCAATGTCAATCTGAGCTCGTTGGCTATTCCAGCACAATATCCATTATGTGATTAGTGTTCCGTACGAAGTCTGTCGTTGATTGTATCTACCAGAAGTGCACAAACTATCCCATGCTCGTGGCTAAAACTTAGTAAATGAACTATTGAGTTTGTTCGGTTGTTTCACAAATTGAACGGGACATAGTTTGCATACAATATGGATCTCCGCCACAGGGATAACGATACGAAATAAAAAATGGCACTCACGGCTTTCGCGATCCCCAAATATTGTTAACTGAATTTGGCTTGATATTTGCGCATGTGATGGGCGCGCGCGTTATCCCTGCAAATTGTTTATGGTTGAAATGTTTTCCAATAAGCAATCCCTTTAAGCCAAAGGTTCCGAGAGCGGCCTCCAAGGGATGAATATATGTAATAAGGTCGGGGCCTATTTCGGGATTAAATGGCTTTTTTCCGTCGAAACAACCAAATGTCGTATGGCTGAATCCTTGCGATACGGTATTGATCCCTGGCCATTTTGATAAATTTATCGGTTATTGTCTTGGTCATGTTTCTATTGCGGTAGAGAGACCTACGAGAACGTGATCGGATTCCTCGAGCAGATGCTGAAGCTCCCCATGATCTCTACGGGACGGAACACAAATTGTCAGTTTGTCAGAGTGGGGATACGTGCAGGTCTAGTCGAGTATACGAAAGGATATAATATTTTTTACGGATGAAGGACGAAGACCTTGAATATTATTTATGAATCCATTCAATAAAATGAATAATAATACTATTTTAGTTAGTTACTCATTGATACTTTTAGTTATAACATCCGAAAACATAATAATTTACGCTGAGATTTTTTTAATGTTATCCCATAAAAGTAATAACCGCCGATTTAACCGATTCATAAAATAAAATAAAATAAACTACTATTCAGCTGACTGCGAATCCAATCCATTAAATAGCTCACGGCTACATTTTCCCGTTGAATTGCAATTTACAGGACGTCGGTCCATTTATCGGCCTAAACCCCGCAGCGTTAATCATATATTACTTATTATTCGAACCGTGAAAAATTATTTCCCGATGGTATCACGAATTTCCAATATTTCACTATGCAAATGTGATCGTTTCATCTGAAATCGTTTAGTGCGTAAAAAAATCTAAATTTGATTTATACCCATCGTTTCGGTAATGACGGCCCATTTCATAACCCTGTTCCTGGGGTTAGATTCTGCCGAATGGGGAACATACATTGCTATTAGAGACCATTTGCTCGAATCGTAGAGGTCCCTAGGTAAAAATGGCACAATAAATGTGTACGATTCATCGTCAACCTTTATCGGGATCAATCGATATTTTTATGACATATTTTCGAATGAATATGGTGACGACTGAGCAATAATGTTCAATTATTGTCGGGTCAGATGTGAATACGTTTATTTTTTACTCGGGAAATTTGTAAATAATCTGAATTCGCAATGAGCGAATTCGGTGCCTTCTGTGAAATTGAGGTTTATTCAGGTGAAATTGTATATGAATTATATATTGGTGACCTAGTTTTGACGTTCGTCTTTGCATTATTTCTTAATCGCATTAAAATATTCATATATTTTTTTTAATTAAGTTAACAGAACAAAATTTATATTAATTATTAGCTTTTATATTTTTTTATGATTATGTTTAATTTTTAAGCTTTTACGTGTAATGTTATACCAGTGCTTACAAGCTGTTTGGTTAAATAAATATATTATGGCTCCACTAGCTTTTTTTTATAGACCAACACCTGTTTCAGTAATACATCTTCTTTTTTACAACCTAGTAACACGTACGGTATTGATCCATCACCCACCCCTAAGAATTCACTACAATTTCAAATCCACCTTTCAAGATTTGATTCAATTCCTTGTGAAGAAGATTGAATTATCAAACAAACCTTCGTTTGATAAACAGCTGATAATGTTTTTAAAAACGTGGAGCTAATAATTAGTTTATTGTAAATTATTAGAGCTGTTTTATATAGTAATTTGTACTGAAAAGACGTGCCCTTAATCTATTTGATTCGAATTGCAGCATTTTATTTTTTGTTTGATTTATCGAGCAAATGGAGTTAGTTCGATGTACGTTTAATGGCCATCGGGAGCAGTGAGGAATGCATTTTTTTATTTTTAAACATATCTCTGAGTGCATTAGGGTTGATTGATCTAAAAACTGAAAAGTTTCCGGCGTGATGCAGCATCTAAGTTTATATGTCTCGTATATTTAATCATTCAAGTACTTTGTTGTGTAGCTCGTGCACACGATCTACCATTCTGGACTGTTGTCGTCTTATCGGATCGTTCTCATATAAAATGTATGAGAACAGCAGACGTCTGGAGGGACTGATGAGTTAAGAAACACTTGACTCTGAAACCCGAGCACTTACGTAAAACATTATCAAAGATAAACTATGTGATTATTGATGGTAAATAATTTATTTTTGTTTCAGGTAAGGAGAATTTTATATTAAAATCTATCAGCGGAGTGAGATTTTAGTATATCACATTGTAATATTGCACGTAAGTAATATTTTATATAGCACCTGTGATATAATAACGGTTATTCAATCCATTATACATGCCAAAACTTTTATATAGATTCTTTAGAAAGTTGCGTTCCCCTTTTCTGCGGACTTTCTGAATTTTGGTTTTCACTGAAAAGAAGCCTCATCAGATAAAGCCATTCCGTTCTGAACTGCTGACATTTATTTTTACTATTTTCGTTCAATATTGGCAGTAATTTTTAACAATAGCGAAATTTGCACAATTCATGAACCCAAAAAAATATTTTTTTTGTGGATCATTACACAATTTTTCATTTTATCTTAAAAAGTAAGCTTTTAATTTAGCAAAATATATTTAGCCATATTGTGTTAGATGTTTTCACGGAATTTTATTAAAAAAAGGTATTTCAAATAAATTCTCATCTTTGAAAAAAAATTACTCGACTCGCCATCAACACCGTTATAGTACTTTGTTTTATATTATATTTTCGCCCGGGCTCCAAAAGACGTCCGCCAAATATCCATTTTAATTAAAACTTTAATGTGTGCTAAGAAAATATTTTTATATATATTTTTTCACCTGGGGTTACCTAATACAAAAAAAATTAGTGGTATCGTGCGCGTCGGTCTTTTGTTTCGTTCGGCCATTTGTTTTGTTTTGTTCGGTTTGAAGGGTTCCACCAATCGAATCCGTAATTAACCCAAAACGTGCGAGCGAAGCCGACACAGATATACGCGGGAAAGTTTAAAGTATTGAACAACAAAGTTTTAATTTGAACCCGAGCCGGCGAGGAAATGAGGACCCCGCAAAAGGACAGGGTCGTTTTTGTGAGCGTACCCATATTGTTCTGATGGAAAATTGTAATAAATCATTTTTATCGTGACCGGTTATGACCGCTTGATGACCAGTAAAAAATACGGCCGTTAATATTTGAAAATTATTTAGTTTTTCCGCAAAAAAAATCGTCGTTTATTCATATCTATGTATTTTTTTCTCACTGCGATGTCACATTTATTTAGATGACATATACTCTCGAAATTTGATATCTTTCATAGCGCGGAAAACAGGAAAATGTCACATGCGTGACTCTCTTGGGAGAAATACACGAGAATGATAACCATAAAAATGCCTTCAACAGAAAAAAGTGTTATGAAATTATCAATTTTAATTCATTATATTTATTTTAGATTAAAATATATATCATTAAATATTTAAAAATGTATTTTTGAGGAAATTATGCGTTTATGTCATAGATTATTTGTATTTTTAATAGATTTCGTTGAAATTTTTATGTATTTTCACCAAATCGTGCCAAATATTAAAGCCGCAAATCTGAATACTACAAAATCGATGAAATAAACTGCGGTTTCCCTTACGTCAATGCTGAAAATAGCTTCGTTTTTTTTCTTTGAAATACATTTTTTTAACAGTCCCTTTATCATCAAGTATTTCCACTTTTAGACACATTTGATACGACGAATCGAGAATATCTCAAACAATAAAAGAAATATTTATATTCCATTTTTTACGTGTATCTCTACGATAAATTCTTCATACGAGCATGTCAGACATTTTCGTTGACTTTTTATTATGTTCCGTCAGCTCTTCCAACATTCGCAACGGATAAAAATATATTTTTCTATGTGTTTTTTTTGTGATTTTGCTCTCACTATTATGTAACTACTTTTGGGTATAGAAAAATACGCGAAAAGGCATTGTCATTGTTATTACTCTTTCTACACGTATCAGTCACAGTTAGAATAATTCTAGGTATACGGCAAATAAATTTCCATACTGGAATACATTGTTATAAATTGTGTTTTCATTCATAAATCAGACATAAAAATATATTCCCATTCATATGATGAAAAAAAGACGATATGGCCAATTTTTATCACATTTATTTTATCCATAAAATACATTTCGTCTGAATTTTCCACAAAAAATTGACATACATCAGCACACATGTGACATTCAATTTGCGCGATTGTGCAGACTGGTGTTAAATGGACAGATGGCACATATTCATCAAATAAAAATATAGAAAAATATCAATTTTATTTAAATATTTTTGTGTCGTAAATATTAGTAATATCACGATTACAATAACAATAATAGCAAATCATCGCAGATTCGTATCGAATATTTTATAGTCCCTTTGTGGGTATAAATTATGTTTTCGGGTCGATTTAACCTAAATTATTAATATACACAATTTCAATTGAATATCATATTTTTTTGTAATTATCTATAGTAATATATATTTTTTTAATATAAAATATCCATATTAGAGTTTATTTAAAATGATTTATTTTGTATCGTATTTAATCTGTTATTTGTGCAATCTAAGCGTCGAACATAACATTTTGTGATTTCAATAAATACATATACATAAAGTTCTTAACTTATTATTAGCCGAATTTATTGGCAATTCTTTGTCATTTAACAGCTATTCGTTATATATTATATATTAAAAAAAATATCTCTAAAACAATCTGCATAAACTAACAAGGATTACAAAATAATGTTGGGTGGTAATAATATTTATAGTTCTTCGACACATCAAATTTGAATATTTGAATACTTGTAGTTAGTCAAGCATAATATATATGTTCACAATGTTCAAATTTTTTTAGATATTATTAATTATAAAATATACTGCATAATATTTAATATGCACAAATATTTTAAAATAATTAAATGACATAATTTCGAACAAATGTATCACGGTTTGTGATAATATGATATTTCATTATTTTAAATCTGAATATACAGTAATTAAAGATTAATTTAAAAGTTAATCCGATGGCATATTGGAAAATTTTCCGTGAACATATTAAACGACGATAGGGTGAATGCGCCCGATGCGACACAATTACCCGGGATGTATATGATAATTAAGTATCCCACTCCAGGGCACGGGTCTCTCTGACCCATTTACCTGCCGGGTTGATCTACACTGATGTACCAGCCCGACTAATATTAATCCGCGTCGCTTCGGTAACACTGTTCCCAGGAATAATAAAGCCGACAACGCACGGTCCATTACCGAGGAGTGGAACTTGTCGGCTTATTTATTATTTTTCATTAGATCGGCCTCGAAAAGTGTTTTCGCTCACCTGGGGAGGGATTTCATCGTAAACTGCAAACCACGTTTTTATCACGTTCCTCATATAGCGGCGGCCGGGCCTCGATCGAGCAAACATTCGGTCAGGACCAAATGTTTGTTCAATGGATTGGGTCGGATCTTTTGCTCTACGTATCCCCGTGTGTGTGGATTTTTGTCATACATCAAAGGTGTAAACATATTTTTTTAGATAAATCAAATATGTATAATATTATACTTACGGTGTCAATTTGAATAAACATGCGAAATTTAATTTATTACGTGTACACGCGTCGGTTATATCGGTTGACGGCATTAATATTTAAATATATTCAGTTCATTTATTTCAAATTTGTATAAAACGTCCGTGCTAAATCCATAGCCATTCTTAACGAAATCGACGGAGGATTAGTGTTATCCCGAAAGCTTCTTTTAAAGCTCGCAGAATTGCCGAGCGTCTCATCGTTGTACTTTACAGCCATAACCAATTCCAAACACATAAATTCTTTTCATTCGCATAAAAATTCAAATGATCGGAATAAAATTGTTATAAATATATTTATATGCGTACCCCTTTGTTTTCAGGCGCAAGAGTGGCAGATAATAATATTTCCAGATTGTAAAAAGTTTATGTCGTAAATAAACTTTTAATATGGCCCATTTTTCCTCCACAAAAAACAAAGGGCTCCTCTTAATGCATACATACTGCGTATGTATATATTCTCGAATTTCTAAAAAGTTAATATCAAAAAAAATCTTCTCTTTTACGTATTAGGGATAATACCATTTTCACAGAGCTTCAATGAGGATGAGTGCAAATGTATGTAATACGCGCGCTTTTAAGCATTCAGATTTTTTATTCCATAAAGAAATGAAAATAAATAGTCATCGTGTATACAATTTTTATAATATTTTTATAAATGGACAAATTATATTTTATTTATCGCGTATAGTTGAACTTTCGTAGGATTTATTTAATTTGTGGACGTAAAACAAAGAAACGTCTTGAATAAATCTGAAAATACATTATGTGTTTCATGATTGTTTTGGAGTAGAGTTTTTCATCTGGGAAATTTGTAGATACCCTTCTCAAGTTCTTCCCCTGCGTCCCTGGGTACTTATAAATTTAATCTCGAGCGGAATACGCACATCTGATCCTCATGAAATATTGCTGTTATTGGATGTTAATATATTTTTATTGAACCGCGGGATTTTGATATAATTTAATTATTTTCTACAGTGTTTTTGATGAAACTTTTTCATATATAATTTCCTGAATATCTAGCAAATTGTTTAAATTTGTCGAATTACTTAATTATTTAACTATCTGTATTATTAGGTATAGTTAAAATTATTCATTAAACCTTTTAGCTTTATTATAAATATTATTTTTAAGTAATTTTGTTAGTCTTTGTTGCTCTGCCGAAACAGCAAAGGGGCGTGGCGGGCATGTCGCTACAAAAGAATGATTACGGCGGGAAAGCCAACATTTTTTACACGGCGCAGAAACGGCGTCCGACAAGAATGAAAGCTCAAGTGTGCAAAACTTTTTCTTCGACGGCAAAAACCCGCTGTAATTGACTTGAATCCATTTTTAATGGAACCGATGAACTTTTTACTCAGCAAGTTTGCGGACCTCGAGCCACGCGCGAGATCGAGCCGGGAACCTGGCCCGAGATTGAGTCACGCCGCCAACTTTTTTATGGTTTGGACCATGAGGTTTTCGCGGGATCGTTTCCTGGCCCACGTCTGCTCAGTGAAGCGTCAAGTTTACCGGGAGTAAAAACCACCGTCCAAGTTTACGGCAACTTCACCGGGATAGGTAAATAAGCAACCGTGCATTGTTTGGGAAATCCTCGAGTTGCCGGGAAATGTTATAACAAAGGCGGGCTGCAACACTGCCGGCAAATAGCCGAGAGCGCCGGGAGCGACGCTAACTGCTTTTTATTTTTATTGTAATAACAATTTTCAATTTTAAAATAATTGCTAGATTTAAAAGCGCTCTACATTTTTTATAAGCTCTGTTGAAACTTTAATCTGGAACGTCTTATGCATAATATTATATTAATTAAACTGAACTTCTCTTATGTTAAAGATACTTTAATGTCTAATAAATTTTGATCCGATTATAATTATACTATCTAGCAATTTTATTGTACAGATAATATTAATAAATATTGAAAATCATTATAAAATATTTCTTGTGAATAAATTGAGAAGTTCCTACTCAAGTAGTTGCTATTTAATAATAATAGAGACGAAGACCTAATTGAAATTGCTTTGGCGAACATTGGGTTAAATGTTTACAACAATAATAAAGTAGAGAAATTACCACTTTAAGCTTATAAAAATTATTATATTTTGTAATTGACTCCAATTTTGACCATGATGAAATTCACGATTTTTTACTATAAATGAATAGAATAACAAAGAAACTAGTCGCTATTGCAAAGGAGTAAAACGAATCGAAAGTTATATTTTTTTTACAGATTTCGGGAAAATTGCGTTATTTTATCAAATAAGTTAGAGTTGTAAATGTTTTTTTATGTTAAAAACTCAACAATATTCAAACATGTATTTTATATATAAAAAAAAATTAACGAAACTTCTATTTAGTTATATATTAGCTTTTTGTTTGTTATAACAGTCCTATGTTGTTAAATTTATTATTATTAGGAAATCGATTATCCACTTCTGTGTTTTTTGTTTATCAAGTTGTTTAAATATTTCTTGATATCTATACATACAAATCTGCAGGTCCTATTGGAATTTTAAAGCTTGTTCTAGATCATAAGTAAAAAAATACTCTTATCGATTAGTAAGCCATCATTAATTAAGGGAACTGTTGATAAATTTCACTTTTTTTTTATTCATTGGTCATTGGCTGTAGTGACATAATATCATGTAGTTTTGCGCCATTGGGATGTAACAACACGCGAAATTAAAAATACATATATAACTATCTAGTATCTAGGAATTATGTTTAAATAAATAATTCTTGTAAAAATCTAGTATTTATTATTCCTTTTAGTGGATCGTTTTATATCAGAACCGTGTCAAAAAAGGGTTGAGTGTATCATTTTCAAGCATTTTTTATGCATTTTTGATATTTATTTACGGAATTATTAAATGATTGAAATCACTTTATCACATATAGAGGATTAGATTCATATATAATTTTTATGCTATTTTTGTAATTTAATTGTATCTATTTTTGCATGTTAATAAATTTGATTTGTTTGAATCATTATTCAAAGAAACATGATCAAGAGGATTATGATGAATAATATATAAATCACTGTTCATACAAAATTCTTCCATTTTATTCAAGGCTATCTTCGATGATTTTTCCGGATTTTTTTTCATCCTGAGTAAATTCAAAAAGCATGATATGTATTCGTTCAAAACATTTTTAACAAAAAAATAATCTATTTTTTTTTATTCAAATGGAAGATTTATTATTTTCTTATTCTTACTCGTTGGTAACAGTCAGGTTAAAATTATATTATACGAAATATGAATAACCGTATAATTAGTATGGTTGTTGTACGATTTTATTTAAATTCTAAACTTTTCTTGATGCTCCTTATTATATGATGGCATTATCATCATCATCGCTCTTCTTCTTATCAAAATATTATCTGTATCCGCAGCTTTATGATGGAATGTCAAAAAGTATACAACATACGTCTGCCTGCAGATAATGGGGTGTAAAGTAACCCCGTTAAATGCGAGACAACATCTACGGGCGTTTATCGCGGGAAGCTTTTTGTTTCCCCTTTTATAGGATATAAAAGAAGGGCTGGGTTTTATTATTATTTTTGACATCATCATCAATGATGTGGTACCGTGTGTGAATGACGTTTCGATGAATACAAGGCACAGCAACAAAGAATATGAATAATGTGTATTTATTCTTAAAGCTTACCATTTAAAAAAAAATACAATTTGCAATATTTAAAAAATGTGACGAATATTTTGTCGTTATAGGCAAAGCTTTCTTTTTAAATGGTTTTACTTTTAACAATGGCTTTTTATACAGATTTTTTAATTAAAGGAGCCTTCTCGGAATAAAGGTTATTTAAACTTTCGCATAGAATATTGTGTATACTATTTATTTTATATTTAGAATATCTTTATTCTTCGTTTTTCTATTTCAATTAATATAATTTTAATTAATAGTCTAAAATAAATTGATCGCTTAATTACTTGTTTTTCATTTATTTAAGTTAAATTTAAGAGATAAGCCATTTCAGACTGTGTCTGGAAAGTTTCAATGTGAATAATTGACACCATTAAAAGGATTCAATACACTTAGGTATTTTGCTAATGTTTTCAATTATAACCCAGGAATTCCTCAATTTACTCCTGCACCCTTACCCTCTTAGTCCGAATTAATTGTATAATCTTGTGAACGATTTCGTTGGATTAATATCGTCTTACTTGCTGAATTGGCATTATATGTATTTAAGCAAAATTAATATATAATGAGTATTAATGCTAATCCTCGGATTTTGTGACTTAATTACTTTGTACCAAACAGCAATTAGACGTGCTTGAGCAGAGATCTCAAATCTTTTGTGTTATCGGCCGAGTTTCATTTTTCATTGCGTAATTATGACATATTAATTTGCACAAGATGTAATTGCCAAAATCTAAATGACAATTTTCTTTGAAGCTGGCGAGAAAAAATATTTACGCTTCAAATTTTCTCTCTTCGGCGAATATACTTTGCCATATTTGGAATAACTAAAATATGTTAAATATCCATTTCTTAAATCGAATTTTGTATCCCACCGTTTTCGTTTTGGGATCTCCGGCGATTTGCATCTCTCTGTATTTGCCCATGAATATAATTTGTTAACATGCCATTCAAATGCCTGTGTTTCTCAAATTTGCGTGGTAACAAAAACCATTACTCTCATGAAATATTCATATTCGGTTTTTATCACATAAATCATTCAATTTTGATGGTAGAAATGCTGAATTTTTTTGTTAATAGTTTAATAAAAAATTAAAAGCATAATTCCCGCAGAGAATACTCGTTTACAATACATTTATATGTATTTATTCGATTTAATAAGTTTTATTGAAATTAATTTTTGGTATTTCTTTTTTTATTACTGAAATTTCTGCACAAAACGTTTACAGAAAATATATTATATATTAAATAAATATTTTCATTAAATACATATTTTTCATATAAGTGTGTATACGTATAAAGAATAAACATCGAAACAACTTAACAATATTTTATCTAGAACAAAAAAAAACAATTTTTTCTTTCCGGAATAATAAAATGAGACGAGAATTTTTTATGCGAAACCAATATCATGCCCTTATCACTCTTGAGATATATTTGTATTGCCATCATATCTCCTCATAATCTCAAAATATTTTTCTCACAGACAGAGGACTTATCGGACTTTAATGCCAAAAGTCGACGGCAGCTTTTACGACCTGCGTCTTTATAACAACTTTTATTATATTTTATTTTATAAGCAGGGGATAATGTGATATAATAAAGAATTATACGAAAGATAAGAACAATATCGTCATAATAATTTTATTATTTAAATATCGCACAATAATAACCCTATTGTAATATTTGCCGAATAATGTACATGCATAAAAAAATCTTTAACGCAATTACGTTATGTAAAATGTTATTGATTTATTTTATTTTTATTTTGATGGTAGTATCCATCCATGCATATTTAAAATATTTGGACAGTGCAAATAGTACGTACTTCCACCAACGGATCGTCACATTATATCCCATTGCCCTCGAATACTTCCATATCCGGTCCGCGCCACCATAAATCGTACGAAATTACTATCGGATCATGACAAAGCTCGTCGTTAAACGCTGCATTTCACATGAACTGCAATTGCAGTCGGAGGATGGTGCTGCAAAAAGAATGCACTTAATTGATTGGTGTTTTCTTTTATGGGAAACTAGAAAACTTTACGATCGGCCATTTTCTCCGGCGCTCTATTTGTCGTTGCAATCCGCATTCGTGTCGTAAAATCTAGTTGAAAGTTTTAAATTCTTATTCGCCTTCGGTGGAACGTCGGTTTTATTTATTATTCAGAAAATGTATTGTCACAATGCTCGGGTCGCATCTGTCTGCTATGCATTATATCGTATGACGCGCCTTGTATGGAATTTGCGTGTAAAATTGTATTCAAAACATGTTGATAGAATTCCACTAGCGGTATGATGGCGAATCGAATCAATATTCAATTTTGTATTCCTACGAGATTACGCCAATATAATATTGTAGACGTTATGTATTATATAAGCATTTCAAATCATATTCGCAATATAATAATATTATACAGCGAAGAATATCGTAAATATGATATTTGAAATATTGTTCGAAGAACTTCTAGAGTCTCAAATTTGTTGTTATCGAACTGGCGTGTCATCTTGTTGTTTTACACTTCAGGCTCATGCTTGCATGCTGATTTTAACTAATACATTTTTTAACAGTCGTGACTATTGGGGACCCCAAGTTTTTAATTTTTCTCGAATGACTCACTTAATTTATTATTTGTCTAAAAAAAGCATAAAGAATACATATTATAAATTATCATTTACCTTTATTGTCTGCAATTGCCAAAAAAACTCATCAATATTTGCTGCTGTAGCCACGGACGCATTGTTTTTTCTCGCTTGCATCCGGTATGATGTCCCAAGTGCAATTACGTCCGAGTGGCACATGTTGAGAGAGCTTAGCCAGCGAGTGTGCGTGTCATTTACCCCTTTTATAGATATGTAACAAAATCCAAAATATCAACCAAATTATGATGTAACTATTTTTATTCTTAGAATAATCCATTTATAAAAAAAAATCAAGATATTGATGAAGAATTCATGTTTGAAATGCTTGGGACCCTAAAAGACCCCCCTCGACGACGCGGTTATTTTCGAGCCGTCACGACAGATGGGTAAAACTTTGTTAACCTAGCTGAGACGACAAATCATGGATATTTTCAGTAAAAAAATGTTTGTTTATTTATTTCTATTGGTTGGCAGATTATTTTTGGTTAATTTTAATAAATACATTTACAAAATTTATTTGTTTATAGGTCATTTAATTTAATTATAAGAAAACTAACAAAATCCTTAACATTATTAGTTTTTGACTATGTTGTTTCTTATTCTTCGTTATCTACACTTTCATTCTCAATCATGCTGTGATACCCAGGGTCACCCTCATCTACTTCTAACCTTTGTAAATAATCTTCCTCGCTTTTCTTTTATAGAATTTATGTTCTGTATTACTGAAATAAGGAGCTTATAATCCTTCTAAATGTATGTTTGCATCTTGGTCACTAAAAAAATATTTAAAGCATTTTCCAAAGATTTTACCTTCACTTATTTTTATGCTACAGAAAATTTAAAAATTGATAATTGTAATAGAATATTATTTAGAAACAATGGCATTTGGGACATAAGTTACATTAAAATAATGTTTTAAATAATATAATATAATGTTATTATTTTACGGATATTTTGTCTTTTATATACGAAGTCCGTTATATCAAAGCTTAGTTTATCGACTTACTATTTGATTTATAATGTAAGATTGGCATGTATAATATTTTAAAAATTATTTTATTTTTTTAAATAAATGTTAACGCATAATATTGTATTTATATCTTCTAAATATTTTATAATAGATAGTTTAAAATTTTATTTTTTTGATTAATGAGGTATTAAAAATGATGACAATTATTTTTATACACGAAAAGCATTATAAATTATATAATAAAAACGGTGAAAAATCGGAAGCCATTGTGACTCACTTTAAGACCGTTTGAAAGACGAATTGAAGGAAAAACAGCAAAGATCGGCGCTTAAAAGACTGTACTTCCATCAAGACAACGCTCTCTTACATAAATCGGCTTTTTGCAATGTCAAAATTATGTGAATTTGGCTTCGAATTGATCTGGTACGAGTTTTTTTCTTTACCAACATTTACGTAACGAGTATTTAATATTTTAATTTATTTTAAGATGTTTTAAAATATCAATTAAAATAAATAGTATTGCAAAAAGTTAGTAATTAAATTGATTAATAATTTTTTTTGTAAAATTTGATATTAAACTAATATAAAATGAATAGAAAAAAGTAATTAATGAGAAAATAGTTTGTGTAACGTATCCGAGTCACGTGATCCCCTAGGGTTAACCCTTCTGCCGCTGGCCACTCGATATGTAATTGAAAGACGGCAGATATCCAATGTCTCAACCGACCGACATAATTAAAAGAGCCGCCTGAGAAGAAGCGTATTCTCTTACAGTGACCTATGCTGTAATAGGATTAAATCAATCCTCCGGAAGATTGTTATCGTCTCCAACTTTTTCTTGTTTTCCTTCGGGAAAAGACAAACTTGGGAAAGTGATCGATATCCTTGGCACATAAATGAAAAAAAATCGCAAAAATATGAGCGGCCGGAGAAGTGTGTCGGAACAAAATTTATAATTGACACGGATGGTTGTATAAAATTTATTTTTTCAACGTCAAAGAAAAGCTCCATTGTCTGAAGTGACCTCGGTGTGAAAGCTATACAGAACGTAGTGTTGACTTTTCGGGGTAACTTGAGAGACAATGGGGGAATGTAAAAGAGCAGCGTCGTACTAATGAAAAGAATATGGCTTTTTCTAAAAAAAAAACACTGTTTTAAAATGCGATTCTCATCATTAAAACAAATATTTTCATAAATTTTGACTTATATAGACATGATTTGCGAAAGTTTGACGGACAAAGTTCAAGTCATCAGCTAAATAGCGCCTTAAAAGCTTTTCTCTCGCCAAGTTTCGTTCCACTCCTAATTCCATTATTAATCCTATAATAAATTACGTTTTAACTTTGGCGCCATGAACCTGTCAAACTGGATATGCAATAACATTTTTTTATTCCGAGTACCATCAACTGTATTAAAACAAAATTGTCGATCAGCCGTTAACAATGTGCTGGCCCAAAACCCAATTACCCATATTAAAAATAATAATTGGATTATAAGGCAATTTTCTTAAGATGTTTTGATCATTGCGCTCCAGCAATAAGTTACAATATTGATTAATGACTTAGTAAAACATTTATTTTAACGAGTTTTCCAAAGTTCATTTAAGCCGACAGTGAAGCATCGAATGAATTTCGTTTTACTGGGCCATTTTTAAAAAAAAATCAAATTATGATAATTATTATTGTTTTCGGATAATGTTATCTTGTAATATATATGTATATAAAATATAAATATGCAATGAAGCTAGATTAAAAAATATACAGCTTGACGATTTTTATGCAAATCACAATATGTTTTCATGAAAATATTTGAAATTTAAATATTTGAATATAAATATGCTCTCTAGTATTACGGATGAGATTCGAGAACCTTCAGTTATGTACAGTGAGGTAAAAAGATGCTATACAGTATCTAAAACGTATCTTTTATGGATATTCTCCCCTTTTAACGAGATAAATAAATTTGAAAATCGTCAATACACCCTTTAAAAATAAACCTAATATTTAGCTTATTCTTATTTTCGGAATCCTTAATTTGGTGATAACAATTTGAAAATCTTTGTAATTGTAATAAATTTATATTTATTAAAAATATTTCTCTTATTTATTACGTTGTATTTAATTGTAGTCGTAAAAGCGTTAAGTATTTTGCTTTAGAGTGAGCATATAGTTTTTGTGCTACGACCTTTATGTTGGTTTTATCTGTATACCAAACGTAAATGTGCGGTGTCGGTGTTTCTGTGTGACGTCATACCCACAGGACCAGGACATTGTCAAAAGTTGTACGATCACTAGCCAGAATACAAAGTTTCATAATGCATTGCGGAGTCAAATTTGTAAACACATTCGGCTAAATTATCTTTATGCAATTTATATCAAAATTTAACGCCATTTATGCTGCTTTGGACCTTTTTCAACATATACATTGAAAGGAATTTGCACCGGATAGTACGTAATTAGTTACATTTTCAACTGAAAGAACAAGTAGTTAGTTTCAAATACAGTTATCCCCATCTAAAAGTTCCGCTGTCGTGTATCATTTAATTCTCCTAAATTGAAGACGAGGATAAACTTTAAGTTATCCTACAACTTTCTTGCGAATATACAACGGAAAACGTTTCGAATTAAGCGTCGCAATGGAATAAATGTTTTCTAAATATTCAACTATTTTTATTATTAATTTTAACACTAACGTCGCTACCTGAATTTATCAACATTTATGTCTACATACAAAGAATTTCTCTTTTCTTGATAGATTATATCACATATGTAAGCTACCTTTTCTGCAAAAAAATGTATAGACCGCTGTTATGTATAATAATGTTAACTTTTAAAACATTATGGTAAATCAATTGATTTTCAGTATGTATACGTAAATATTTACATATTTTTATTATGATATTTACAGAACATCGAGTTTAAATAATTATTATTAAATTGACAAAGATGGATAGATGACATAAATGAAACATACCAAATAAAGATTCACCCATATAAAGATTATAATTTTATTTCAGATGGATTGACATATATATATTAAATGTTTTTAATTATTAATTCAAAGAAGGATAGATGGCATTAAAATAATTAATTCTAACTTGCAAAAAATACTTACATAAATATTTTTGTAAAACTTTCGTAGGTAATGGGTGTCTTCCTCTTTCATACCCCCTGGCCAGTGTTATAAAGAATTCCCTGAACTCATAGCTTTCGTCGGATACCTATCCGAGGACTAACTTAGCTCGGTGGCGGTTAACTTCCATTTTTAAAATAATATACATGTTACCTACAAGCCATAATACAGGTTTTAATATTTATATAAAAGACACATTTTAATTATATTAGGGAGGAGGCCAAAAAAATAATCCATCATTACTAGAAACTGTTTCTCATCTCTTTGTGGTTTTTCAATTTTTTTTTTTTTTTAAATTTAAGGTTTTGAATCGAAAAATTCGTTAAAGTGTTTTACGAGAGAAAGTAATCAAGTAAAAAGAAATGGAGAAGATGTGTCACAATCATCTAGTTTCCTGATTTTTTTATTGGATCATTTTTGCTTTATAAAGGCATCCATTGTCGTGGTAAATAGCAATTCTTTTTCTGATAACACAATTGGATGTTCGATTTTTATTTTCTTATTTATTTTTTTCTAATTGTTAACAGTAATTGTTTTGCTCGGTTTGTATAAATCGTAATGAATGATTCCTCTTACATACCAACAAATTCACAAAATAACTTGGTGATAAACCAGGTCTAGGGATCAGAACGAGAGTTTGATTCGGTGAAAGCCATTCACTGGTGTGGTCGTTACTCCACGTGTTTGGACCAACGTCGTGTTGGCAACGATACGCGGCGGCTCCGGAAATCTACCACGCTACCTCCGCCCGCAGTTGCAGCGTAAACACGCTCCTGCGTTACTTCGCCATGACGATTCTGGAGACTCTCCTTCCTCTGTATGGCCATTTATTCCCGACACCGCTTATAATCATCGCAGCCAACCAACAACCGACTAGGTTGTTCGCAGACTCCACGCCTCAGCATCCACGACTTGAGACCGCAGACTGGCATGCTACGTCGAGCGATTCCGAGCCCCCAGCCGGTCCCTCGTCTAGGGTCAGCAGGAAAGGTGCTTCTATCGACACTCTGGACTCTCGACCGCCTTGAGTGCCGTCATTGCCAGAGGTCACGATATGGAGCGTACCAGGATCGCACGATCACGTGCTTACTTCATAACCTAACAGCTGCCGCGTAACAATTCTTTATAATTAATAAATGTGTCGATGTGTTCAACTATGCAAATTGTGTTTGCATTTCGACCACCGGCGAGAGTAAAGGCTCGCCATGGTCCGGGTCACGAATCCTTCCACATCCTTTACACTGGCTATCGTAAATTATCCATTTCTACCTGGAGATGAGTTACAATTTAGTGTACAAAATATCGAATTCTTTGTCTCGACAACAAAGAATTGAATATGTTGTTTCTTTGTTATCTTCGAATCGTACGCGTGGTGTCTAAATTTCCATTCTATTTGTTTCACCAATGCGTTGCAAATGTGTAAGTGCTTGGGAGATTTGAGTCGATACCTTTCAACGAAGCAATCTTAACCGTGCCTGGCGTGTCCAGATATGGTTAGGAACTGCACTGCAAACTGCACTCGAACTTAAGATTATAAAATACGCGATTTCTTTCAGCTCTACGTAATATATTAATTTAGCAACAGACTTAATAATTAAATCGATTTTGATTAAGTGATAGCAAACTCGTGCGGCTCCGAGTTAAGATATGCTATTGACATGATAGATTAATTTATAAATCTTCTGGTATTATAGAGCCTACCATATGCTTATATCATATAAGAATTGTTGAACTGTTCGTGATATGTATTTATATATATTTTTTTTTATTTTGGGTTGTATTTCTATTTCATACAAATGAGCTTAGTTGGCTTAACTGGCCAGGGGAATAAGTGGGAGAGACTCATTACCACCGCGACTTTAAAAATCGTTATTATATATTTATTTAGGTAGTTAGCCTTATAGAATTACATAATGCCATATATCCATCGCCAATTATAATAAAACAAAATTTATTTTTTTACCAATCCTTTTATATTAAATTTCCCATTAACTTGTCAATGAGAAAGTATTTTAGTCATTTTCTCTGTCAAACACCTTTCTGTGGCAATCGACGTGACTCGCAATTTCCTGAAGACTATCTTCGTCGAAATTAGTTTCTAACATAATTGCATTTTTTCCGCAATTAAAATTTATTGGAGGTTATTGCGTTTTTTTAATTTTTCGTATTCTTTGTAGATAGTTTGACACCTGCTTTCTGACTTTCCTTTTATTTCATCGTATTTGATGCTTTTCGCACAATTTTCACTTTTCAGAGTCCTTCTTTGAAAAAATCATATTTTTAAACCAAAATTTGATTTTGTTTATTTAAACCTTCAAAAAGATCGTGAAAATTAAATCTTCAATTATCCACAATAAAAACAATAAAAAATGGTTTCTTTATACAAAAATTATTAGTATTTTGTAATTGTTCATAAAAATATTTCGATCTATTACTTCAGTGGAAGATGCCCTTTCGTTGCAGCTGGACATTGATTCTTTACACGGTTAGTCAATACTAAACGCCCCATTGGCACAGCGGTCAAACAATGACATTTCCTTCGTAGGATCAAAAGAGATTCCAATTTCATTTTAATTACAGTCTTTGGGAGCGTAACCTTCGCCAAGCAATCGTCCAAAGATCTGCATTTTGTCTGGATCTAAGTTAAAATTTAGCTTCATATTTTGCATCGGACGTAAAAGAGATCGCCTAGTCGCTAGCCTGCCCATAAATTCACATACGTAGCAATCTTTAGCTTCACGAGTGCTATACGATGCATTGGTCTGTTTGTTTGAACTCGTTCCGATATATGGGCGCCTTTATGATTACCCTTGAATTCCCTCAGGATTAGATTTCAGATACAGTAAAGAAACTTAGGTATCTCTACAGGAGTTTGATTCTACCCAAGCTTATAATTCCCAGCGCATAAGCAGGGCTGTCGTATATAACCGGAGAAGTGGAAGATCGATTTATTTTGGCAGCACCCTTCAAGCTTATTACGCAATACATAACCCCTTGTAATTCGTGCGAGTTGTCCTTATATGCCACCCTCACTACCATCGAACCCGTTCACGTGTAAGCTTTTCTTCCGGCCAAAGGCGAGACAGGCCTTACCCAGAAACTCCGGTAGCCAGAGCCATTACTTTGTCAACCATTTGGCCTGAATATGTGTATATATCTGATGCCAAATATAGCCGCCTTTGGTTGATATCCCATACGAAATTTTATAAATTCTTTCTGTTCTATTGCAATTGCTATAAAGAAAGGTTGTGTTATTTATTTTCTCTCATGTATTATTATGTGTTATGCGTGATTGGCGAACTGGGTCATTCTGTAATGCCAATCACGCATTGTCTTTAAATAAATAAATAAATAAAATAAATAAATAAATAAATATGTATATATGTATAAGAATTTTTCATTTTGTATACAGACAAACATATGTGAATAAAAATGTACCAAATGTGTAAATTATATGTACGATTGTTTAATTTGATTCCAGTGTCCAACTGATTTGCGGCGCGGGATTCATTTCGATTTGGTAAAAATGTCCAATTTGATTTGCAAAATTTCCAATTAGGTTTGGAAAATGTCCAATTTGGTTTGGAAAAAGTCCAATTAGAAGTGTAAAACCTGTATTAACAAATTTAATTTAACTGAATTCATACGTACAAAACTTTATTGAAGAGGTTTAATTACGAAACCATGATTTTAAATTATTTTCTCGGAAATGGCTTGCCGAAGCCTGTCAGTACCACACGCGGCAAGCATATCAAGTTTTCGTGGAACACGACGACGTCAAACATTCACAATACGTAACTCGATTTTGACGTCGGCGTCGGCCTCTTGTGACGAATCCAGCAGCGCGTTTGATTAGCGCCGAATGCATTCGCCGCGAAAGTTGCCGAACCCGGCCGACGCCATTAGCAAAGGCCGACGCCGCCGACGCGCCCCGTAAGCGAAAATTTTTCACCGGGCCGATTTTTTTTCGCCGGCGCCCCCGGTGCGGAATTTAATTAGATCCGCCCGGGCGCCCACATTTCCACTCCTCATTTCGAGACTTTCATCGTCGTCTACTTTTCAGCGTTCAGCGGTTTTTGGGGTTGCAAAAAATTGTTATTTTTTTCACTCCGGAATCGAGATAATTTTTAAATTATGACGCAATCATCGAAAATTATCGACCCGCTGGGGCCACAAATGGGTTAACGGGAAATTGACACGGCGCCATTGCCTAACGACTTGACATGTTTTTCACTTAATGACTCTTTGATATTCGCAATATCGATCCAGGCTTTCCCCGTAAATGTTATACAGGGGTAATAGTGAACCCTGTTTTATCAAATAATTTATTATAATAACGCAGACTCGGCATGTTTGCTTTTATATATTATAAATGTAAGATTAGTATTAATCGCAATATACTAAAATAGCGCAAAACGTATTTAATTTGTTTTACATACTTTAATATTTAAATTAGTTTTACCGAACTAGTTTAATTAAAAAATGTTTTCTTATTTGCTTATTATTTATAGTGGAGACTAAGATCATTAAGATCACAAGCAAACAAAGACCTTTTATACGAGATGCTGCAGATAGATATCTCGTATTTTATATATGACAGCAGAAAAATGTATTTATTTACCTTCATGGAACTGAATATGAAAAGCGAAGTCGGAAGCTTTCCGAGAATTTTTCGATTCGTTCCTCAACTGAAATAAATAATTGGCGACGTCATGACGACATTTTCCGTCAAGGTTATAAAGAAGTCAAATATTTTTATTATTGAAACATATTTATGAACAAAACAGTATATTTCTTATTTGTTGACGTTTTGGTTCTATTATTAAAATCTAACTTCTTAGCTGTTTTTTTTTTTACATTTAATTAAAATAAAATATTAACATATAATATATCAAGGTAAACATAATAATTTTAAGCGGGAGTTATTTGTTTATTTGTAATATTGGGCACGTGCTCAATATAAATAGGTTTTCTGTATACATTATTATATAAATATAAACAATTATAAACAGGAATATGTATAATCGAATCAAGAAGACTCGCAAAATGTAGCTAGCTGCACATATGTGTATACGTATTGATTTTTAGTTATTTAATATTTGATTATATTAATAATTAATAAAAGTTTAACGTTTGTTTGAAACGAGACCAGATTAGCAAATTTTTAGCTGAACTTGATACCGTCTCACGTACACAAGTTACGTGTTTATAACAAAGAGTCTTATTACACTTTCGGTTATAATATATTAGCAGTCTAAGGAAAACTTAGATAAATTTTCACGGGAAACCGGAAAACTTTTAACCGTATTTATATAGACAACGGTGGGTTTGTAATACCAGAGACTATAGTAGTATATATGTGTAGAGATTCTTATTCGGAATAGATAATGACTAAACTTATCTTTATCAACTTTTACAATGAAAATAATTAAAAATATTGTTTTTTTAATATCTCGAAACTATATTCTGTAAATTTTCATATGATTTCTATATTAATTATTATAATAAAACAATTAATCAATAAAAATGTATTCCCTAATACTATTTCTATATCCGAAATTATTCGCTCTTATCTTCTATTGTTCTGTATTTTACTAATTGGCGACCGTTTGGTGTTTCGTTGAACGTCGTTAACAATAAAGGTCCTCTTTGACATGTAGTTTATAATAATACCCTGGAGGTAATTGCCTAAAGAGAATTGCAAATACATACAATGGGAATAGCGTATTGTACTCATTGTGCATGAAGCTTTGAATCAACAGTACAAAAGGAATCGCATATTCAGTTAGTTGCCTGTGTGAATGATGTATGAACGTATATGTGTACGACTAGATATTATTAATGCGGATAGTATACGTACCTAAATCATCAAAATGTGTATTCCTGATATCTTTATATCTAAGAATAGTAAATGGCTCACGTTTCTGTAGCGAGGTTGCTTTTATGTATAAAGTGCATCCTCACACGTTTCATATAAAATCGTATCAAATACCAGCAGCTCCTCTCTGCTTTTAAAATTCAGCAGTTATGACGTTTATTATGGTCCTTTTCACAATTTATGTGTTTATTTATTTCTCTTCAGGATTTTCATGCGACCTCTAGGTATCATTGTGGATTCATACTCTGATATTTTCATATATAAAATATATGTTTGTTTTTCTTTTGTTATGGTGGAAACTATTTTCTAAGCTTTTCATTTTATATTTTTAACTGTTAAATATGATACAATACATTTATGAACTAATCTTAAATTTGTCAGATAAATAATATAGTTTTGGTTTAACTAACGTTCTTCTATGGACCATTTTAAACTATAAAGATATGACATTGCACTTTAAATTGAGCAAATGCGATGAAAATGTGAATGACATTATATTCGGTTTTATGAGAAACATTAATTTGAATCTGTTTCTAGAAGGATTTCGATTCTCACAATAATAGCTATTAATATATTACGTCTTAAAAATGGGCACTACTCCTTACAACGAGTATATGGTCCCATAGGTTGAAATCTGTTGAGTTCTGTGACCCAATCATGTGTTATGGAGCAAAATTACGAAACATATTGCTTCCCCTCCCTGAACAGAATCAAGGATGGATAATGACGAACATAAAGTCACTGTTAAGTCAGATCCATTTCAAAGTTCACATGAGTTATCGTTAATGTTTGGTGATAGTAATCATATACATGGCCCAAAGTATGTGATTGTACTGGGCTCTGCCTTTTTTACCCTTCATCTGATAATTTTGTCTGTATTTCTCATAACTTATACATATAAATTAATTAAACATATTTAATTTAATTAAAAATTTTCAAATACTTAACCTAACCCAAGCTAACCTAACCTAACCTAACCCAACCTAACCTAACCTAACCTAACCTAACCTAACCCGACCCGACCCGACCTGACCTGATCAGACAAATGCTAATCATACACCAGTTTTGAATAATTAGCATAATTTGTTGGATATAAATAGATAGATATAATAATCAAATTATTATTATAATCAATTTGTTGATTGATGAATTGCTGAAAATATTTTTTCATGAATGACGAGTTAATAGAAAATATAATATATATTGCACCCTATGTCAAACCATGATACTGAGTATTTTTTTATTACTACCGTCTTTTTCCGAATATAAGACACTGTCTTACTTTCTTTTTTAGTTCAAAATTCGTGCTTGGGCTTATTATTGGGGAAGGGCTTATTTTTTCAAGTACAATAAGTAGATCTATATATTTCTTATCCACATTTTATTTCTAGGAAACATACATTATAAATTTAGGATATAATATGTACATTTTAGTACGTACATTTTTGGCATCAAAAGTACATTTTGCACTAAAGTACTTTTTTTTGGTACTAAAAGTACATTTTTTTGTACCTAAAGTACTTTCGTACTAAAAAGTACATTTTTTGGAAAATTAAAAGTACATTTTGGTACTTTTAAAAGTACATTTTGGTACTAAAAGCATATTTTTCCACTATATTAATTATTATTTAAAAAATAACAAACATGTTATTTTAGAACATAGTAAACTCCCTCCTACAACGCTTCTTACTTATGCTGTAGTTTTCTATAACGAGTTCGACAGTCCCTTCGCCTTCTAGAGTGTTGATTTTAAAGGTCAAATACTTAACCTAACCCAACCTAACCTAACCTAACCTAACCTAACCTAACCTAACCTAAACTAATCTAACCTAACCTGACCTTACCTGACCTTACCTGACCTGACCAAACCTTACCTGACTTTACCTGACCTGACCAAACTAATTTCATGAAATAAGGGTATTTTTAATGTTAATATGTATTAGGCAAATTTAGATTTTTCAATGAGAAAAAATTGTGTCCTTGAAGGGTTGATTTGTATTGTAGTTGGAAGTTCTTCATCATCCACTATACTCACTAGATTTTGACCTTACTGACTACAACTTCATCGGGAAAGAATTTATTTCCGGCAATGCTGTTAAACAGACCTTCCAATATTTCATTGATTCTCGATTACCAGACTTTTACACCATCGGACTTCCGCTAAAATGGTATAATTATAGACAATATGGGTGCATATTTTGATGGATAAAACTATTCGTTTTATTTATAACAAAATTCAATATTGATTTATTTTTCCAGAATAATAACCTCTTAAAGCAGTGGTTAAACTGGTCCTCTTAAACCTGGTTCGATCGAACCCCAGAGGTTCGGTGAGTCAGTCTCTCGGGTTCGGCAGAGGTTAAAACACACACCTGACTTATTGTACGATATTATAAATAATGATACGACGTATGATATAAAGGTTCGGTGAACGCGCATTTGAAACTGGTGGGGTTCAGTACCTCCAACAAGGTTAAGAACCACTGTCTTAAAGAATAGTTCAGTTTTTGAATAATTGTTTTTTACTTTTTTTAAGTACCAATACAAATTTCATAGTAGTTTTTATTTCAATAGTTTAAATTGAAAAATAATGAACGGCGAAATCAACGATATTTTATGTATATATTCAACTATAGGCCAAACACTTTCAAGTACAAATACAGTAAAATTACTTTTATATATGCGTATTGAAAATGGGCGATTATTATTCCAAGTGATACAAAATTGTAATTATCTTCTCTATTGCTCATATTTTGAAATTATTTTATCAAATTTTTATTTGAAAAATTGTGATTGGTGTCAAATCCAAAAGTGAATACAAAACAATGATAGAGGAACGTCAGCTAAGCCTTCGGGATTCCACTGTCGCTGGGATAAAATCTCTGGATATTTAGAACGTGAGAGAATTTGACAAATGAACATGTAGAACCTTTTGTCCATTTATTTGTCTTATTCAGTGGATACTGAGGAGGGTAGTGACGTGTCCTAGGTATCCATTTCCCGGAAGCGTCCAAAATTTATTTTCGCCAAATTCCAGCGGCAAATAAATAATATTAGCCAAATTTGTCGAAGCTGTAAACAACGACGTGTATTTTGAGGGCAACGCACACAGCAATTTTGTGAAAACATTATAATCGATGTTTAGACAAAATTTTCAACTGTGCAAATTTACATAATTTGACACTTGAATTGGCTGCGAAATAGTTATCGCCATCGACATGGCCGAATTAACTCGTAAACCCAATATTTGTATTGCGAATAAGCTTCGCATGAGTGCTGAAATTATATTCTCAACATATTCGCGTAATAGTACTTATTTTTAAACAATACTCCTTTTTTGCCTATTTAATGTACATTTTCCGAGTTTTAAAGTCGCTTATAACTTTTTGAATCTTCCCCTGTTGTTATTGCTCAGTTATTGTGTTTGGCGAATGTGATGAAACGTTAACAAAACATGAATTACGCTGATTACCAAAACAAAATAGAAACTTTTGGAAGAACATCAACCGATAAATATGCATGGCGCTGTATTGTTTATTTAAGTAAACCTTCAGGCAGAGTTTCCAAAATTAAACTTATTTCAAAATTGTACTTTAAAATTATAATTGCCATAATTTAAATTAATTTTTAATACAGAATGTTTCGAATACTTTTTGACATACAACCCTTCATACTTCATTGTCCGTAATTATAATATTTTTTAACGCGTTTATTAAATGTTTTTATAATTTTCACGTAATATATGAAACTTTTCATTACGCAAAAATTTAATTTACCTTTGTTCCCCCGCCTTAGAATATGGTGATGGGTTGCTGAATGAACTTTGTTCCAAAATTATTATTTTTTCGTACAGAAACTTTTATACATTATCTCTTGCCAACTTTATATTTTAAACTTAATTAAACTTTGAAAATAAATATCAGTATTTTCTAAGTGGTATTTCTATTTAACTCTTTCTGAAAAAAATGAGTATTTGAAATATTTATATATCTTAAGTAGCAATTTTTAATATACATGCCAGAGTTTTTCATACTTGTTTATATAGTCCTATTATTTTAATAAACTCTTGCCTTCTAAAATTATTATTTTTGTATTTCAAATACTTAAATAGTAGTAAATTATAATACATATTTTTATTTGTAGTTTATCGATCATATTTTTTAAATAGCTACAGATTTTGATATAAAATGCTTGCTCAAATGGTTCATAAATTTAGTAGGATTCCGAAAATATTCTTACAAAAACGTACTCATGTTTCTTTATTAGTTTTTATTATCCTCGGATATTTCATATGGTTTCAAAAGTTTGCCTTTGAGATGATTCATTAAAAGTCTTTTACCATATTTATAACAATAAAATCGAAATTAAGACCTGTGAATTGTTAGTAGTTGCCCTGGAACTTTAGTTGTTTAGCTTTATTAGCTTTTTTATCAATTTATTATATTCATTCTTAAGAAAGGATACAAAGTTACAAAGAATGAAAATTTCGTGCTAATGAAGGAATTAGATCGAAATAAATATTAATATTCATTTTACATCGCTACAATATCTTCTCCTTCGGTAGACACATCCTTCTCTCATCTATTTTATAAAATTTGAAAACCGTAAAAATAAAATTTCAAAGCTAAATATCTCTCTAAGCCGTTTTTCATTATTTTAACGTGTTAATTTTTTTCAGCTAAAGAGCGCTGCATAGTTCTAAATAAATGATTATCTGAAGACCCCATTTGAGGACTATATGAGTGTTTGTAAATACTTGTTTTCCATTCCAGTTGCTTTATTTTATTTTAAGTCATCTTCGATAAATGGGATCGCGTTCTAATAAAATTGAATATTGGTTGAAAAGACAGATTTCTTAAGCCTTATTGCTGAATTGAATTTTTCGATTTGAATACCGGATACTTTGTTCGTAAGTGTATTACCACATCGAAAGAATTCGTGATAAATTATGCCTTTGCATCCATTCGTATACTCAAAAGTACCTTTTTACACCAAGATCCGCTTTAGGAGTAGGTTTTACTAGCCGCCCCTTTGAAAGTCTTTGACCACAACGTCGTTGGTTTAAATATATACCCCCACTTTTCGTCTCCAATTAATGAATAGCGTAAATCGCAGTGAAGTACTCGATAAAATCCTCCTTTGGTTTAATATCAGCCAGTACATACTGACTGTTTTACTATTTTCGTCGTCATCGTGTTGTTCTGCAAAATGAGAATCATTTTATAGATTTGTTTTTGATATTTGAAAGTATTTATTTCGCTGCATTGATTTGCATTTGTCTGTTTAAGAATTTGAGTCACTTTTGCTTGATCTTCAATTATTTTTTCATATTTGTCCCTACGAGTTTTTAATGACTGTAGGTCCAAGCTATTATGAAGGTCACGATTATCATTTTTTATCGCATTCAAAGGCGGCTCTGCCACTGCCTCTGTTTGTGCAATCAAATTTATTATGGTTTGTTGTTTATTTGTCACTTTACTAATTGTTTTTGTATCACTATAGTGTTTGTTATTGTTTATCTGTCACTGAATTTGAACTATCTGTCACTCGATTGAAATAATACATTTTATTGATTTACAATTTTTATTTATTATAACAAAACAATATTAATATTTAATAATTATATACTCATTATTGTTACCATTTGGTCATCGTGTACTTATCTTTTATTTTTTTTCACAATTGCTGACATACAATGATTATTTATAATATTTATTCATTAGACTTTTTCAGACAAGTTTGTGATGTGTAGGATTTGTATTAACCGATCCGTCACGGCCCGAAACCAATCGCGTCGTCCTATGGGGGTCTATTTATAATGGAAAGTAGACTCCAAGCATTTCAAGTCGAGATATTGATGAAATCTTCAACAATATTCTGACTTTTTTTTAAAAAAATGGATTATTCAAAGAATATAAATAGTTATTCTTGATATGCCTCAAAATTTGGTCGATATTTTTGTTTTTTTTTTACTAATTAATATGACGCGTTAATGACATGCACACACGGCGATATCCCGCCCCAGACTGAGGACACGCCGCCGGCAAAGCGACCGCCAAATTTTCGCCGCACGTAACACTAGTATACGTTACACTCGGATGCGAGCAAGAAAAATATCACGCGCATATCTATAGAAGCGAATATTGTTGTTTTTATTTTTTATTTTAATTCAAAAACTTGGGGTTCCAAATAGACCCCATCGGCAAGGCTTGGTTAATCAGAATACATGACATATTTTTTTTTATTTAATTATTAATATATTTTATATAAATAATATTTACATATATTTTTGTTCTGGGTAGCTTTTCTAGATTTACTTTTTGGTCAATCTAGTTTTTACTTTTGTTTCTCCATACTAGTTTCCAATGAACCATCTGTAAATCGCTGGTAGATGCTATACAACTATACGAATTATAAATCTGTTGACCCTTTCCTAGATTTATGTAGATTCCAATATGTACGACTATCCCTAGAGGACACACTGAATATATTTGTATTCAGCCTGCGACTTATCAATGTCTGCTGCTTTGCTAAAAAATGCATGTAATTATACATTCAAGCACATTCTCCGGTTTTACAGCCGCCATAACTCAATGGCGACGTTGACGTTTTACTGCTGGTGCCACATGATACATGCGGGGACACAGCCTCTTCGCGCTGTAGACTTGGAGATTATAAACAAAGACCCACCCCTTTTATGAGTAGACTCCAGTGTAATTTCATAAATATTGTGGATAAAGCGATGCGTAAAATTTAACTACCGCCCGGAAGTGCGTGGCAACGAAAAACGTAATGGGACTCCACGTGTGTAATACAGGAGGCACGTGCGGAATCGCAATATTGTGTTTGGATGGGGAAACGTTATTTTCAATTTTATTTTATGACAATTTTTTTATGACTGCGTTGATTTATGCTGAAACATGACGAAATTCTGTGTCGCCGAAGGAAGGAAATAATTTACCGTATCGTTGAGTGCTCAATAAAAATATTTGTTTATTATTTCTCTCGTATATGTTATTCATACGAAATCGAAAAGCAAGATTTTCTTGTGCAATAATTTCAAAGGAACAAAGCGCTATCCTTGTAAGGATTATATCCGGATATAATGTGATAATTTTCAATTATCATGCTATTCGATTTGGGTCCGCTATAGATGTATGAACCCAATGAAACTAAGCAAAGGGTGGGTTAATGGATATTATATCAGAATTAATTTTGATTTACGGGTTAACTCCGGCGCTTAACTTATCCGGATAAGTGTTTAAAGTTGAAAGAAAAAAATGTCGTTTCTTAACTTTCACCATTCCGAATTTAATATTCGCGCGATAATGTATGAACCAATAATTTATGAATGAAATCATGTTAATTAGTTTTAGGCCCGATTCCTCATTCAAATCGTCACTATGAATAATTTGTTGTATTTTCGTACATCTATTTACATATTTCATGTTGTATTCTTATGCAAATCTATGTATAAATGTATTCGCCGGGGATGTTGTTGTGGCTCAGAGGAGCCTATACATAATTTCATTTCTCACCACGGCACTGCATGAAATATCTTCATATTTTCAGGATTTATTTTCTTATCTTGTCATGGTGACGTTATATTTCAGAGCATCATTTATCAGCGCAATTTTTATTCTCATCACGAACACTCAGATAATATTTCACAACCGGAAAACTTTTTGCGAAATATTCAAACTTTTTTATAAAAAAGCGATGCACCTGTTGTTTATTTTTCACCGGTTTCATTTTGCACAGTGTAACTGATATTGTTAGAATGGTAAATGTATTTTTTACTATGAAAATACATGAATATTTTTACATCCTTTTGTTTGTTTGCAAAAAATAAATAAATTTAATTTATTAAAAGAATTTGGCGCAATTAAACAAATACTTCATACTCCAAAGCGAATAAACCGTATATTAAAAAACATGAAATTGACATTTTCGAGATATAAAGAATTTCTAACCTTTGATTACATCCCTGGGAACGTAACTTTTCCTAGGCATTCGTCAATTAAAGATCTGGGAACTCTATTTGAATCTACATTTAGGCTCATGTATAAGAAATATGTAATAAAGCTTTAAGAATGTTGAGCTTGTCTTGATTAATTCTCATTAAGGTTGCTATACGATACATTGATTTGGAGTTTACTTAAATTAGGGTCTGGACGCCATATGACACCTCAATTAAATTAATTAAAAAAATAAATAACTACACAACTCCAAAGCATTAAATCATTATATAGATTTTATTTTTATTTTCAATTTTAAAGTGTTAAAACGATTCACAAATACAAACAAGAATGAACTAGATATGAACACATTCTTTAGATATTGCTTTTCTGAGATTTAAAATATTTCATTTTCTGGGCACAATCCCCTTAATATTCTTTATTAAATTTAATTTGATTTTCATTACTTGAAATTTCCATGCATATTGCCTTCTAATTTTAATTAATTTGCATTTAATAATCAATTTGGCTTTAATAAATATTTAATATTTTGTCAATGATACTTACGTTTAACTGCCAATTTTCAATTAGTCTTTAAAACGGAACTTTTTTATTATATATTTTGATGAATTGGTTCATATTTCACAATATATTCTGTATCGTTATCTGGCACATTAGCCATTTAAACAACCTATCATTAATATTCCCTAGGGTGTCGTCATACTGCGTATCGGTTTTTATCATGTCGTTGTATAACAAACATCGCATCCCGCAGGATATAGATTTATTTCAGTGGAAAATTATGTATACACATATGAAATACATGTGTAAAAGTATGTTCGACAATTGGGGATTTACGTTTTCAGCAATCACCAGTATAAATACTGTAATATTTGTTCAGAAAATTGTATCGATATTGAATATGGGGATTAATGTAAATATTAATATTTTATTCGAATGGATACTTTTTGGTTGAAATATACTTGATTCTTATAAACTATTAAATGACTTTTATGCGATGAATGTACTTTTCTATTAATTTTTACCACAATTTGCACAGCTTTGATTCATTGGAGTTTTTCTTGCATTTAACAAGACCCAGTTTGTGTCACACGTATTAGATTGAAAAATATTTAAACATTATTTTGATTGGAATGAAAACCGGAATTGAATTGAAAAAAATACCTGTTCAAATTAATTTAATCAAATCAATTACTTTGTTTTTTCGTATCGTCTTAATTCAACCAAAGAAGTCGTTTTTTGTGCTTGGCTGAATAGCAATGCTTATTAAAAATCATTCATTCGTTATCTTGTTAATAATGGTAATAATTATAGTGGAAAATATTTTTATTACTAATAAAAACATTTTAACAAAATCACTTGCATCCGATCAAAAAACCGAAAAAAAATATATATATATATATATATATATATATATATATATATATATATATAATAATATGTAATGTAATAATAACGGCGTAAAATATTTTGTCCAATGTTATTGTTGTTTTTTAAATTTAACTCTCGCATTTTTCTAATTTTTTATCTCCCATTTGTAAAATCTTGTTTAAAACAACATCTGAAGAATACGAAAGATTTGGGAGTCAATAATTCACCTCTTAATCTTTTGTACAGCACATTTTAGTTCTGTGGAGGTTACTCAATACCCTATATATGGTTTATTTTAAATGATTGTGGTTGTGCACATATAAATATAAGTTTATAAAAACAATACAGTAAACCCCCCTATAACGTTCGCGCAATGACATAATGTAGCTCCGGATTGCTTGACATCGACACGCATCCGACGAAACTAAATAAAAATATTTGGTGATTCATCGGCACGAGGCTATCAGCACGAGGCTATCAGAGCATTCCAGGGATATTCACACATACAGTGAGAAAATATTTTCTACTTTTATATCCATGGAACGAATTATAATCGAGTTAATCGATGCTCACGTTTTTTTTAACTATTTGGGAATGTGTTGATTTACTGATTTCCTTTAAATCAAAAAATAAAATTGAAAAACCTTAACCCCCTATAACGTTCCCCCCTATTACGTAGAACCTATCCCGACGTTATAGGGGGGTTTACTGTATATTGCTGAGAATCTGTTTTTTTTATAAAGGAAACCAAAATGGTATTTTTTTACTGTGAGATCTTTTTTATTCTGTGTTTTGGGATGTTCTTCAGAAAGACGAAGAGAAAAATGGGCAGAGCTCAATCGTCTCGCACATTTTTGGCCATGACATATATTGGGTATCTTGCATATAGAAATATATATTATTTGGGTATAGACGGAACTTCGAAAGTGTTATTTGAACCCGAACACCTTTTGAAACCGCGTCGGATTAAAATCGACCCGAGGACGGCCATTTGTGAAAATGTCAAACTTTGCCATGCCATCCCGTGGAAGTGAAGGCGCATTCGACAGGTGACATTGGATGGTGGTATCTGGGTCAAAAGTCGATCTGGCTTTAGAGCGACGACTCTTCGGTGCGTAAACAACTCAAAAGCGTCTGCGCGATAATAAAACAGTACCATCGACCACGTACATAATATCGTCACGTCGAATGAGGACCGTAAACCGAGAGCAAGGAGGTGCAGAGCCCGCTCGTGCCACCCTGCGAACCCTTTGTTCATCTCCACTTTATTGGCGCTCGGTTTACCGGCACCTGCTGGATTTATTATCGGGAAATTGCACGCTGCCGGTCGCGCCTCTTTTCCGGATATAGCTCCCTTTTTTATTTTTGAATACAATCATAACCGGAGGCATGGGTTTGTTAAAGTCGTAACGCTTGGGTAAGATGTTTGCATTGGAATGGAATCGCACGGATCAGTTGATTCACGCGGAATAAACTAACGTATTTTTTTAAAGAAAAGGTTTGCCGCTGTTTGTGCTCTTCTCCTAAGATAAGTCGGATTCGTTACTTTTATATATTATATTTACGTTGTCTCCTGTTTTGCATTAATTTATATGAATACTTAATGGTTATAGTACAGCTGCCCATCAATAGGGTTTTAATTGCTAAGATAGTTTCTCATAACGATAAGAAGTTCGAAATGGGACAGCTTATTAGCTTTAAACTTTGAAATTGTGGTCTAAATTCTCTGTTTCTAACTGTTTAATCATTAATACGGGATTTAAACGTTTATCATATATTTTATTATTATTTACGAAATCATTCCTTCAATTTTTTATTTTTTTTATACACAACATATAAATTCAATGATTACTTTTTTTTTGGTTATTTTATATTTGTCAATTTAGAATTTTCTTTGTTTATTTTTGAAACAATGAATCGTTTGATTGTGTGATTTTCCCAGAGGTTTCTCAATATAAAAAAAAACCTTTGGCAAACAGCGCACACTCTGCTTTTTCACATCCATAAACATCGTGAAGCTTTATTGAAATTGAATTGTCGAGGGGAAAGCACTGAATCGGATTTAATATTTGCAAAACTATGAATTTTGAAGTAGATTGGTATTGGGTAGGGCGGCACGCGCTGTAACACATATTGCAAATATGTACGTGTTCCACAATCCTTCTTATACGTAATATTGATACATTTCACATTTTATTATGTAGAATGCGGTTTTTATATTTTCAGATAATAATAAAATTTATAAACTAGATGTAAATTTTATAGAATTTTTAATTGATATAATAGATTTGCCCAATCTCTTGATTGTAACTATTTTTTTACAGTTTGAAAAATAGTAGAACCAACAATAGTATTAGATATACTGGAAAATAATACCGGAATCTAATAATGTAATATCAATAAGCATATGCGTGTTGACTTATATGACTGCCTATATTTAGCATTTAAAATATTACTTTTTTGGATACGTATTCTGTTGAACTTACTAAAACAATGGTCTAATTATATCAGTAGTAAGTGAGATTTGGTCACGTAAAAATACATATTAATGAATTTCATTTGCGGAATTGCAATCTGGATGAATTCGTATGAATTAAAATGTTACAGAAGTGAGTACAAAATTCGGTAAGTTGCAGTTTTTGATAACACATGTAAGAAGTTGTTATAAAATCTCGAGTTAATGAAAGGACAATTATTTTACCGAGTCGGCATTTTCGCATATCTGCTTACTTGGATTAATTAGAAAAATTAACCTTTCTTACATCGTTTAACATTATTATAAAAAATTTGGTGTCAGTATAGACAACCTTTTTCCTCTTCATTGAAACTGCGAAAATGAAAAAAAGAAGCCTAATTTAGAAATCTGTTATCAAAAATATATGATTTAAACTAAGCACTTTAGAAAATAGGACCAAAAAATAAAAAGTATAAAATCATATTGATTCACGACATTCACATGTGTAGAGCACACAAAATTGTAGAGCTTGAAAATTTTCGTCACGTCCACCATACTCTCGTGACCCAGCACCATTCGACCATCGTCTGCTTCTTCCCATGAAAAAAAAATTGAATCAAATAAAAAATTCAGCAGTCGCTAATTAACATAAATTCTTGAGATTTTTGCTTTCAAATATAGCTCATTCTACAGAAATGGGATTCAAAAATTACTATAACTTTAGAAAGAGAAACATTATCAACGATGGAAATTATCCAGAGACGTAAATATTACTCGATGCATTACATTCTTTTAGTTAAAATACAAACAGAACTTGGAGGTAGATCTATTATGTTAATAAGACATTAGTAGAGCACAGTTGTAGCTCATAGTTTGTATTTGAGCTATATTCATATAAAAAACACAAGTTCATTTTTTTAATTTTATAATATAATGGAAAATTGTTTTTTTTATTTACTAAATTAATTTAAAATTTTAATTATTATTATATATTTAATATTAAAACTATAAATATAGAAAATAGTTCTACAGTGTTTGTTTCTGCATGGTGATCTAGAATGTCTATTTACATTTAATTTTTTTCTTCAGAAACTAATTGATATAATTGGTATATGTATGCATTTTTCTACATTGTCTATGTTGTTACAATTGTTTTTTATAAGAAAACAATTATTTGAGGTGGCATTGTCTCGCGTTTAATTTTTATTGATCGCAAAGATGTTGAAATTGTTTTCTGCTGAGTTTTGGTTTTATGTATCATGTAATAAATATAGTTTTTAGGCAATTAAGTTACTCACTGACAAAATTTTTACTCCTATGCATTTTCAAGTTATAACATGGCCATGACACAGTGCCATGGCTTGTGGGTACAACAATATGTTATGATAATGCAGATTTACGACGACTGTGCTAAATTAGTAATCAGATAAGTCAACCTTCCGAAGAAATTTATTTCGGAATTCTTTATGACAAGTGTGAAAGGTTAATTTACCCCCGAATCTTTAAAATATATATCTAATCCTTATATGGATGAGTGGAAATTTTGAATTTTCTACCATTCCTTTCAACCATCGTCAAAATAAATGAAAAAACAATATATTATATTCCAATTAACCATAACAGATAATTATTTTCTTACAAATCTAAATATTTACATCAATGTTTTATATAAACATCACGATACGTAACATAATACAATATTCAAAACGGATGTTAGGAAGTCAAATTTGGGTAGTAATATATGAATTGATTTAAAGTTAGATTATTAGTTTCAACGTACTAAACTTGGTGTCAGTCTAATATAATTTCAATGATCAAACTTTACCCATCGAATTGCATAAATTAAATTATTTAAGTTTTAAACAGTGCTTCACTTGCTTTAGATTTTACTATTACATATTAAAATATTTATCTGATAAAAATATTAAAAATCAATTTTGTATGAATTCAACAGTGAGTTGATAATAAAATAAGGTATTCAGTTTGCCTGTGCTGAATTTTTCATGAAATAATTTTCTAGCTTCTTGCAGTGGAATGAAAATTCAATTACCTACCGAGTCGTACTCTTACCACTTATTCATACAATGTATCTGTGTTAACTTTTCATCTTGTGCTCTTTCTTTTCTACACTTGCTAAAGTAAAATTTGACGTTGCGACCGAGAGCACGTCCCATCTACATTTTGACGCTATGAACATCTCCAGAAAAAAATTACATAATATATGCGGGAGAAATAAAATACTTTCTCTGATAAATAGCAGAAACAAAAAAAATGCGGAGTGCGGTCGAGTAATAACCGAGGCTGAAAAGTCTCGCGAAATAATCTCACTGATTACTTTTGATGATTTATGACGCGGGTGTACCATCACAATATTGAGGGCATTTGCTCTGTTAAATGATGATGGCAAAGGAAAAAAATCAGGACGGTCGTCGGTGACGTTGATGGATCGATGGTATTTCCCGGTTTTATTTAACACTCGGAAAAGCGCAACGGAAGCAGGAAACGTACAGCGCCAAGTCCTTTCTTGTGTATAGAATAAACTCGCTGATTTCATCTTGCGTCTATCGTATCAATCTTTTCGCGAAGAGATTCGCTCGACATAGACGCTCGGGGATTCGGTGTAACCTGTATTGCGCCTTTTGCATTTTTATTATTCATTATTGTACAAGATGATGTCGTTTATATTCAGGTATTATCCTCGCCATCTTTACCGTTTGTATTTTTTCAGTAAAAATATTGCTATTCGTGTTATATTGACGAAAAATGATGAACGAAAAATAATGTCATACTTAATATATTTTTGTTTTTATATTCGATCTCTCTTCTGTTAAACAGAATTTTTGTTTATTATAATATTTTTTGCATTCACAATTGAAAGATAACAGGATAATGTTATCTAAACTTTAATGAATATATACAGTAAGAAATCTAAATAACCAGTAACTGAGCGTAGATTGTCTTAAAATGCAAATTCAATTCCATAAATGGAGAACATAATAATATTTATATTATTTTTTTAATGATATGATTATCAAGATCACAAAATAATTGGGTTATTACGAAAACATCATATTTTATACATAAAATATTTGCAGAATAAGTATTTTTCCTATATTAAATACATTTATAATATAATTTAGGTCTGCTAGCAAGGTCAATTATTAACGATGTTATCATGAATCGGTTGTGTGTATTTCGAAGTTAATTTGTATGTCGGGAAGACACGTTCCTCGGGGCAAAGCTTGTTGTCTGAAGGGCTTGAGTTAATCCAGCAGATAGAATAACTTTTAATACGTTTTCCGACCACTTTCACTCTTTAATGAAAAAAAATCTTATAAAATAGGATTGGATACGTCTGAATTTCTTTTCACTCGAACGTTGACGGTGTAACGTTATTAAATTAGGGGAGATTCAATAATTGGTTCCTGCGGGTAACGTTGCTATATAAGCAGTGAATGATTTATAGGACATCGGCCTTTACTGATCGCATTGGCAACAGTGCGACTAATTTATTATTTATTAGTACTGTATTAATTCGAGATTATTTCATCAACGAAATTATCAATGAGGGTGGTTCAATTAGTTTATAAACTTGAATCATTATTTATTTCGTCGCTGCCCTTTAAATTAAGCCCTTATTTAAACGCGATACCGTGTGTATTGTTTCCAGGACCTTTAACGATATAGTGTGAATGTGAGAATTTAATAAAAAAAATTCGTTAGAATTATTGGATTGTAGAGCGTGAACTGTTCACGTATTTGATCAGTCAAGTGGGCAACTCAGAAATATTACGGGGACATTTCGAGAAGACATTCGGAAATTGGCCATTGTTCCCTGCTCCCCATGCTTTTGTCAGTTGGCTTTAGAGCTTTTCGTTCAATTGACTTTTTTCGCGATAAAGGCCGTATATTATTTTGCGAAAAATCCCAGCTCAATAGTGTGGAAGACGCGTGACGGAAAATAGTTGCGCAAACAACATTCTTTATCTCCAATCGTCAATTAATCGACGGATTCTGAATGGAACTTGCCGTTTTTCTTGTATACTTCAGATAGAATATTTGATCGAGTACAAAGTACGACTTCAAAGTGGGTCTCATTTAAAGTTTTGACAGGAGCCAGAGGGTTGGGACGTGTACTCTCGATATTACTTTTAAATAACTTCAAAAGTAGCTAATAGGGATTTTTTTTATTATTTCCAGTTCATTTATTGGTGCGTCTGGAAACTTATTTATTTATTGAACATGGCGAAGCTGATAAATCACAGTGATATTTATAAATTTTATTTTATTACGATTTATGATTTATAAATTGATATATTCTTGTCCCGAATTTATCACCGAAGTTATATTATTATCGAAGTAGTATCACTATTCGCATTCCCCGGTGGATACACGTCCACAAAGTCCAAAATGTTCAATATTCTAGCATCACAATTCATTTACGGCTGCCATAGATAAGTTATTCTCTAGGTGGCTTCTATCGAATTCTATACATCCAAAACAGCAATTTAAAGATAAATACGGCAATATTTTTTTTAGTAAATCTTAGTTTTTAACACGTGTTTTTTCTAACAAATTTTACTCCATTGAATATTTAATGATATTCTCAATGGTTCAGGACAATTTATCATGTTTTCAAAAAAATGACCTATAGTTCTGGCATTACGTCACAGTCGAGATTGTCTTTTCGGATATAAGTAGCGTGCCCTAATGCCCTGTGGGGGTTGGCTGAAGACCCAGCTGTTGTTCCAAATCGCCGCCACCCCCCTGGCTACGTGATCAACATTCTAATGGGCCTCTCCCTATTTGGCGCGGCTCGAGAGGATCAGCAGGGGCTTTGAATTAAAGTTTTCCTCGGGCCGCATACATGGCTACATAATAAAAATCTCGTTCAGACGTATTGCACCAATCGGAACGAAAGGTCTGAGAGTAAAAAAGGGCTCGAATAAATTTGATGGCTTTCTGAAAATAATTAGATTGGAAACGCGGGCGATTAAACGGATCGAAAATTTTGCGCTCGAAGAAACGTAATTGTCTGATATAAATTCACTTTAATTATCGTAAAGAAAATCGTTTACGTATTTTAATTGTATTGAAAACTATTATAATATGATTAGTTTTAAAACAAATTAATTATAAACTGTTTTAAATAAATTAAAATTATACTAAAATATCAGTTTTTTAACAATTCTATATTGAGCATGATACAGATATTATTATTGATTTAATTAACATACATTTAAAAGTTTTATAAATGTAGTCTCATTTTTTTCGAATAGATTTCAAATAAAAAAGTATCATACATACTCGTCAAACTGATTTTCTAACATTTGCATATCCTTTATATTTTCTCTGAAAATTTTCAAAGTTTGTTTTTTAAACTTGTTACGAATTTATCCGTGAAAACCAATACTTTATATTCAATTTGTTCCAAGTTAGTATAATATTTATTTGAGATACAATTTAAATTTGAATTCAAATAAATGGATGCGATTTTTTTAAATAAATTAGGTTGTTTTAATTATGTTAAAATCAATAAATATATTATTATGGATTATTATTTTATAAGTAATACAGTTTTTTTTGATGATTTAATTTTATTTCTAATAAACTTTTATGTATCCAGCTAATTACATATAGATAGGTCAAAATTACCATAGAAAATATCTTAACTAAGTTTTTCGCTTAGATTTTTTTAACAATGTGTTATTCGATTCAAATCTGGTTAGTCTTTAGAAACGTTTTCTCGATTTCATATCTATTTAGAAATGTCTCACAATTTTTTTTTTGTTATAATTATTTAAAAAAACGATAGCGTATAAAATAAAATCAAATAGTCAATAACTCCAAAGGAGATAATAGTAATTTAATATTATTAATATATGTTTTGATTCGGGAATTGCAGATAATGGAATCATGAACACTTAAAGTTTAATAAAATCATTTGCATCACAGTTTTACATAAAAATGCATATCTGAGAGACATGACAAGTTTTTAATATATATAATAGTTACTATATATATCATCATCATCATCATTTGCCAGTCACGAGGCTCCCACTTGCTGAGGGCATGGACCTTACCAGACTCTCGCATGGTAGTCGAGGCCAAAGGAACCTGAGTCTCACACGTGACGTGAGGGCTCCCCTTTCGTGTCCATACCGCGGGGACCCGAGCCGTCTTGGTATCCGGTTTTTTTTAAAGAGTTTCTCTCTATTGGCCATTGCTGGCATTGGACGTACATCTTCTACTATGTTGGTATCGGATTTTACCCTCTCGACTGTGTCCAGGCAAGTAGGAAGGGGTTTGTCTCGGTATTCGTTTGTTCTCTTCTCTAAGGCGTTATCTGCTTATAACGAGTCACGAGTGACAAGTAGCGAGCGACCACACACATACACACCTATATAAATATACACAGGCATACATATGCACATCTGCCCAAAACGAGTCTCAAGTAGCCGTTCGAAAGTGATTATTAGCCCTGTCGCGCAATAGCAATCCTTTCATTGTGGGAAATACCTTCTCAGAGCGGAGTTCCCTAGAAAGATACACACATATAACCATGTGTATGTATGACCCAATCCGCTTGGTATGTATACAACTATATATATAATAGTTATTAAAAGCTCTACTTAGGATGAAAGATTTTGGTAACAAGTTTATCTAAAATCTATAATGTGTGTTTCAGACTTACTAAAATAACTTTAATCTTATGAGATTAAAAGTCACTAATTAGCTTCCAAATCACTTACTTTAACCCGTATACACCCATCCAGCGCCGACCGGCTTAATCTTCATCTCGGAATTGGTACACAAGAAGAGATACTCAATCCTGTAAAGCATCCAGGCGATACATTATAGTTTTCGTCTGAATTTCAGTATGTTATCTTAAAGTTGAGCAAGACGTAGCGCACTGTTGGTTTTGTGGTTCTCAAACTTCTCCGAAGCAACTGGAGCGGCAACACGAACCGGCACGAGCGATTAACCTAATCGCGAATTTTGCATACAACTCGTGTTGAGGGGAGCTTATTTATTAATTTCGCGAATTTGTGAAAAGCGCGCCACACTTACATATTTATGGTTGTGTGAATTTTGCGTTATGTATTCAGTTTATTTAATTAAATATTCAGAGTGCGGATTACCCGCACAAACACCAATTGGGCTCTTGGTAGACCTAATATATCGGTATTCCCTCAGCAATAACGACGCGGCACTCACTGTATGTTGTATAATAAATCATAAACTACAATTATTTAGATTTTGATATTAGAATATTCAGACAATCAAGGTATTGTTCACAACGTATTAAGACAACTTTGAGCGAACTTAGTAATACTTTATTATTTAACTGTTAGTTCAGATATATATGTTATTTATTCTAATGTGTATTTTTTTGTTTCAGATATATTTGAGACTTCAAGATCGTTAAAATGTGTTTAAATTAATAAATCAATGATAATACTTCGTGAATGTGAGTCAATATATTTGAAATTAAACATTATCTAGTAAAAAGTAAAATAATGAAAGTTTTAAAAAATGATTCAAAAGCTCGTGGTTATTATTCGACGCGTGCGCTTTAGTGAAAATGGTTCGAATTCGATGAAGTTCCAATGTTGTGATTCGTGACGCGTGTGCGGCACTGAGTGCCGAGTGTTGTTTTCTTCCGATTCGGCTATATTGTTTGGAAATAATTAATTCCGTGGTTAAGTGCAACAGGATCTCGGGAGGTGTCCGCAGTTAAATTTGGATAATTCAATCGACGAGAAGAAACGCCGACAAAATGGAGGGAATGAAAGGTAGGTTCGCTTTTTTTGAACTTATATTCTCATCAACGATTCCAAAGTCGATGAGAATAAAATTTTATGGATAAAAACACTAAGGGTTGTGCCTTTAAAAATTCACTAAGTACGCTTGAGAGGATTTGGTACGGTATGCTATAAATGGAAAACGTTGGAACTTTTTCTTGAGTTGAATTTCCCATATGAATTCTGGCAAGTATGTCGTGTTCAAATAAAATTATGAATTTATTAAAGATATTCATATCCATATGACAGTTCGTACGAAAAAAAAAATATATGTAATATGTTTATTTGTATGTTTCCAACAACTATTTGCCTCCATACACTTGTGTATCCTTAGTCTATATTTATTAAATATAATTAATGGGCAGGTAAACAGAAAAATACTATTTTCATTATTGTAATAATGAAAATTTGCTCCATAACAACAAAGTTAAATATTTTATTAGCTATGTAATATTTTTTTTGTTCCGTGTAATTAGGGTGTTCCTCGCACACATTCAATAGAATTTAATTATATTAAAGATATTGGATAGTTCAAAGCTTATATTATAGTTATATTATTTGTTTTATTATACACATTTTTATTATATAGAAAGTGAAAGTTTGACATTTTGCACTTCGTTCTTAAGAATAATGTTTTTTTTAATTAGAATACCAATTATAATATATTAAAGCTGATACTGATATTTTATAGATGGCATGAATCGCCCTGATTTATTTCAAAATTTACCAAATGTACATAAATAGTATTCATATCATAATGAATTTCATAGTTAACGAGCTTTTGATGAGCTTTCAAGAAACATATTCACCAATTTCTAATTATCCTCGTTCATCATGTTCATAATAATATCATAAGCTTGATGTAGGTGCTTAAGATTTACTTAATCTACATTTATTTATAACGTCCTGGATTAATCATTTGCATATGTGGACCTAAACATACGTAACCGTTAAAATGTATAGCTTAATTCTCCTAAAATATCTTCTTGTTCTATTATTAAGGTTTTATTTAAAAATCAATTTTATTTAGAATATAAATAATATTAAAATAAGTCGAGATTTAAAAAAAATAGAATTGTAAAATGTTAGTGTTCAAAATAGCTTTTTTTAATATTATTAAGATGCAATTGAGATCAACTCCTGCATTCTAAAAACATATTCAAACGAAATTCACTTACTAACCTCATACTATTTTTCATTGTTATATATTATTTATATATATCATTAACACTAATATTATTATTAGAATACCGGAAAGAATATCATTATCCTAACTTGTTCGGACACTAGAGTAAACATCATTCTATTTTTTTCCGTTATAGTTTTACTATATTTTTCAACTTACTTTTATTATTTTTGAAAATTAATTTTAAACTAGACTCATTAGAACAAGTTAGACAATATACGTATAGTAAAACGATCAATTTTTGTTCCGGCGATTCAAATTCGGTGATAAAAAAATTACCTTAAAGTCTCTAGTAAAATCAGTTCTCAAAAAAACATTAATGAATTTTAACAGAAGCTCGTATCTTCATAAACCACAGTGTGTAATTATAATAAATGGATCTATAAAATAAATCTTATGCACGCGTAATATATGAATGATTATTATACATCACAACCCACGTCCCTACAAAAATTACCAGAGAAAAATATTAGGAGATGAATTTGATGATTCTTAAATATTCTCAGTGTTCCCCAGTATTCTTTCCTTCGATATATTATTTTTTTAAGCCGATAAAATATTCATTAAAGTAGAGAAAAATAGAATAATTGTCAGAAAAATGTCTGAGAATTCTTGATAATGATAAGAATTATGTTTAGAAATATGAAACTAATACGTAGACTGACAAAACAATTTTTTTCTGATATTTCTCGTATTGCGTCAGTATTTTTCACAAATCATTTTGTATCTATGTTGAAACGTTCGGGTCGTATATCAAAAACTTAATAATGCAACAATGTAGTTAAATTAATGCGCAAATGCATTTCACCGGATTCACGAACCGCTGAAGTGCAGCACTGTGTTCTCAACTAATTTTATACGATGGCCCCTCGAACGCTAAATGGATTGCATCGAAATTCACAAACAATGAGCACTCCTGAAAATTTGCATAATATTATTTGAAGCAACTATTTCGACGCAATTACGGCGAACAGTGGCGAACTTACCGGCGCGCGGTAATGATTAATTAAAAACAAATTTTCGCGCATACGCAGAGGCACTAGACGGCAATCTTCATGAACTCCCCCGGGCGAGTTTAGTCGACAAAACCTAATTAACCATAACCGATTTAGGGGCTCAGTTTATGACCCTTTGCCGTCAAATTCTTTGCCTTGGGCATGTGTGTGCGTGTATTAATAAAATTTACTACTAGCTGAATTGCTACGGGGTTAATTGAAACTTACTGGCGACGATAGTGCTGCCATTTTCTCGCAAATGGGATAAATCGATGATATCTTCATAAAAAATAAATTAACGTACAACGTAATATAAATGTTGAATAAATTAGATCGCTTTTAAATTGTTAGCGTAACGATAAGGTCTCATGAGATTCGGGTACTACCCCCAATAACTCACTCATCTCTGGCTGAGTTAAATTCCGAATTCTCCCAAAGGATATGTTCCAATCATTAGGCTATATCTGCAATATTCACAGTTAGATTTCCACCCCAGTCAGCTCCATTATGTTATACATTGGTTTTATTTTTTGTTTTACTTATATAATATTTATAATACGTATTTTTAAAAATTAACATTTGCTAGGAGTTTTTACTTGTGGAAATATGGAAACGTAATATAATAAATAACCTGCAGCTTCTTCTTACACACAAATTATATATGGATAGTTTACAAACAGGTAAATTGTGTTAAATTAAGATAGCTACTAGTTAAAAGAAATTATTATATGCAATAATATAAATAAAATATGTTATATGGTTTATTTGTATTTAATTTAATAAACGTAATTAGATTGCTAAAAACTTACATTAAACTTAATTTTAACTTTAATAAATAAATAAATATTTTCTTTGTTTTTTTCTGGTAAAGAATCCCATTGTATCACTTGAAAAATACAGAACTCGTTCGAGTTATTATTTTATATTTTTCAACTTCGGCTACAAATATTTGTAGTAAAAAATTAAATTCAATGATTTATTAGTTTTTAATACCATATACATATATTTTCAATTAATATAGTTTTAGGTATATAAATTTTGGACTAAAAATGTCTAGATTGTATATATAATATTTTGAGTAAATTTGTTTTTTATCGGCCGCCAATTTTGTTTGGTTCCTAAAAACGTCTTTTTATTTTGACTCTTTAAACTTATTAAGTAGCTACGATTTATTTGAGTCTAGAAAATAATTAGGTATTATATACGAGGGTTTTTTTTCTGCAAATAATAATTTATGCCTTGATTACTAGCGGCTTTACTTATTGTGGAAATATTTTGTATACGAAGTATCATGTGGTTCCACAGGTCTTTACATTCTTTTCCTATATTTTCCTAGAGATATTTATATTAGGTGTTCCAATTTTATTGAAAATAAACGACAGGACTTTTTACTACACCTAATACTATTCGAGTTTTTGTCAATAGCGGTAGTGTCGGTGGTTCTTTTTAGTAACAGCATATTTAAAAATAATGATTCTAAAACAACAATGGCAATGGAGATGAAAGAAATTTAGTTACGCTATAATATGCCTTACGAGTTTCAACTAGAACCTAATGCGACAATAGTAGTTAAAAACATTTGTAAGGGAATATGCAGTTAAACTATGAATGTGTCAAATGTAGTTCTTAAAATTTCGTTGTTCTGAAAATTTTGACGGCGAATGTCTACTTAGAGCTAGTCGGCCTAAAGCAATTGAAAGTGACGATATTAGGGTAGCTGTCAAAACAGATCCGATATTGACAGTACGGGAACTAGCACAGGTACTCAATATACTTCCTACATCAGTTTACAGGCATTTAAAAAAAATGGGAAAGGTGTCGACTTACGGAATAAGAGTACCTCATAAATTATCCAAAATAAACCTCGCACAGCGCAATTCCATATGCCAATCATCAATTATTAGAGAACATAATGTGTTATATTTGAATCGTGTTGTCACTGGAGATGTAAAATGGATTATTTACGTCAACACAAAGCTCAAGACGTGTAGTTGAACTTGAATCAACCCCCCAATTCCTTTCCAAAGAACAAGATTACATCATTAGAAGAGAATGTTATGCATTTGGTTAGTTTATTGTGAACTCTTGGATTATGAGTAGATAATTGCGACAAACGTATATTGTGTTAGGCTAGATCGCTTGAAAGAAGCTGCGACTTAAAAATCCCAGTCCTTGTAAATCGAGGAATGGTACATAATGGTTACACCAGGACAACGCTTGCCCGCGCGTTTCAAAAAAGACGATAGAAAAAAATCAATGGTTTTTCTTAGGAACTTGTTCCTCACCAACCATATTCTTCAGACATTGCGCTAAGCGGCTATCATCCTTTTAAATTCTTGCAGCATTTTTTCGCTGGGAAACAATATAAAAGAAAAATGGATAACAAAATCTATCTTGGTTTGTTTATTACTTCAAAAAGTCGATTACTTTTTTAATTGAACAAATGGAATATGATTGTAGAAAAATATATATTTGATATAAGTTATAACTCATTACATGATTTTTTTCAACCGCGAATAACAAACATCGCAAAGATTTATGGAACAACCTAAAATTATCGGAAATATTTCTCAGCTAAATTTTTTTAAGTGATACTGAATAGGTTAATATTTTTACTTCAGTATAAAAGCAATTGAATTTTGGAAATATTAATTTGTTATTAATGCAATTCAGCTCTTATTTTATTATGTAAATATTATTTTCAGACAAAGTTGAACCGTGTCTAACAAGCAAAATATGATAGGATATATTTAATATTTTTTATACAAATTCATATTTGTTATAATAAATTATTTTTTAAATAATATACCGTTGCGTAACAAAACTTATACTAATATTATTTTAGGGTGAGAATAGGGAAATCGTGTTTTCGCAATATTTAAATGAAAATTTCATTACGTCAACCGCAAACCGAGGAGCGGCACTAGGGCCATCGTATTTGTACCACTGCTTCAACCGCATCATCCAATTTGATTAAATTCATTATATTCACCACAATCGAGAATCGACCGCGGATTGTCAACCTTGCAATTATATTAAATAATTAAACGAATAATATATTTTCATATATTAGCTATAACGTATACACCACAGCAACACCACTTGCTACGCCGAGTTCTCTCTGACTAATCCGCGTATAATCCGATTTGGGCCTCCATCCTGAATTAGCATGATCACCATTGCCGCAAATGAAGAGACACGATTCCCATTGGCATAAACCGAGTCCATTATGCTGGGTCACTGATTTTGGACTGCATTTAATGCCGCAGTGTCCAAATCCACCTCGGACCTCAGAGCACCGGAGACACTTTTGTTGTTCCCGCACTCCAAATATAATGCTCGCTTTATCCCACGCCGCACTCTCTCTCCCTCTGAGTTATTGGTCCACTCCACCGCCGTCGACCGGTTAACTCTTCTCTAATGTTTGCCGGTTAAGTCTACCCCAGAACAGTGGTTGTCAACACGTAAAAAATATATATTATATATTAACTTTCACGTCTAATTTTGAAATTTCACGCATAGCTTGATTTTAAATATTTTAATTGCTGCAGGAAAAACAATAAAAAAAAATTCAGCCTATTTAGGGGTTTGTCACATTTTGCTTTTGGAATGCACGTTAACAATCCGAGTTTCCAATATTAAATTTATTTTATTTCCACTGATTTTTGATTTACGGTTGTCGGCCGCTGAATATTAATATGGCGTGTTTTCCAGCGGAATAGGCCAAAGTTGTGAGCTTTCACGTTACGAGTGGTTTAAGAGGAGCTTTCCCTATCAGTCGAGAGTGGACAGCCCGTCCACGAACGCTGTATTGAATTAAGGAAAGCTCTTAATGGACGCCACAAAAACATACATTAAATAATATAATTAAAGCCGACCGTTTCGTATAAAATTTAATATATATATATTTTTTTCACGTGATCCATCGCCAATTTTCTTGATTTACTGGCGAAATAATAAAGTGAATTTATTACCGCACCGATAAATAATTAGCGTTTCCTTTGTATAACCGTAAAATAATATTGCAATCAAAATTGCGGTCATAAATATTAACGTTTGTTCGTACATTAATTTAACGAGCGAATTCGGCGAAAATCAATTTGCTGTTTAGTATCGTGTTGTAATGGCTATATTCAATCATGTGCTGGGGATAATGAACATATAAACTTACATATATACGAATATTGTGTATTAATTAATATTCTACTTATATAAATCATGTTCTCTAATTAATAAGAATCCTAAATATAAAAATGTTTTTTAGAAAGCTCTAACGAGAAGCAGGAGGAACACACAAAATACGTCAAATTTACGTTGCTCGTTTTTGAAATAATATTTTCGAAAAAGAAATCTGCATTATATTTTTTTCAATGTTTAATAATAAAAAAATGCACATGAAAATTTTGAAATTTTTGTTTATCCTAAATAAAAATAGTCCGCATTAAATATGTACACATACTTATTCTAGCAATTTTCCAATCTTTGAAACATTTTTGAGGGCAATTTTTAGTATGGTATTTAGCTACATCAGCAATTTTGCCTTCATCCTCTCAACTCGAAATACTTTTCGAAAGCCAATTATTTAGAATGCGTCTAATATAGCTACCAATGTCAATATACGTCAGAAATAAATATACTAGCACAACTAAAAAAATATTACAAATGTTTTCGGAATTTTATTCTTCATTAAATAGAGAATGAATATATTTAAACAAAGTCTATTTGAATAAAAAAACATATCGGATCATTAAAATACTCATTTTTCTTTTAGGATGTACTCCTTGACGAATATAAAGGATGTGATGTAATATTGACAGAAATTCAGTAAATGTTTCAACAGCAAATATATATGTTTAATTGACTATTATTGTTATCCTGGTTCATAAGACCAAAATTCATATTATTTAATTTGCTAATTTACTTTAAATGTAAGTTACAAAATCTTTCAACTGTTTTTAAAATCACGTGCTCCCTCTAATTGTAAATATATTGTGTGTATTATGGAGATGCAAAGTTTCTTCAATGGCTAATCAAGGATCTGACTTAGCCATGTATTTCTATACGTCATTATCATTATTTGAGATTTCTCCATGTTTAAATGTATCTATTATTTTTCTAATATCTGAAGTACTTGGCTATACATTTTGGTAATAACTCAATTGGTATTGCGAACTTGAAGGTTTAACTTTTATAAAAACATATCATATAAATTCTTTTATGTTTTTCATCAGTTTTAAGATTTAATATCCCTTAATTCATAATTTATTAGGTTGGTGACTTCCGATTCATGTAGACAGTTCCTATTGTTTGGATTTACTCGCAGTGAGTCATACGACGAGAGGATTTTTCTTTTCACTAGATAGATAAGTGATCTGTCAGTCATTTAACAACTATTTAATGTTGTGGATAATGCTGTGGTGTTATTCCGAACCCATAAAATGGAAAATCAAAAAGTGCATATTCTTCATGTGATGTTTTTTCGAATTCAAACAAGACACTAATGCTAGAGAGACAGCGAAAATATTAGCAGTGTGTACGACGAAATCCTGATATTAAAAAAATGGTTTGTGAAATTTTATTTCGGAGATAAGTCTTTGAAAGATGAATCAATGGCAGGTCGCCCTTTCGACTTCGATGACGACATTTTAAATGCGATATTGGAACAAAATCCACGTCAAACGACAAGTAGGCAGAGAGACTAAATACATCCTAATCTACAGTTTATCGCCACTTGCAAAATTTGTGGAACCCGAATGTCTATTGCCACAAGTTTCCTCTCACGCCATAAAAAATGGATCAACTATGAAAATATTGTTCGCAAAAGAAAATGATTGGATATGGATTAACCACCCCTACCGGACCCTAAAGCCAATATTCATGGCAAGAAACTTTACTATGCGTATAGTGGGATCGTCGAGGAATAATCCACCACGATCTGATGACGCGCAACGATTTCTGCTGATACATACGTCAATCAGCTGCAAAGTGTTCATAAAAAACTATTGGAAAAGCATCTTGCACTCGTCAATTGGAAAGGCGTTATCTTGCTACACGATAACGCCAGAACACACACGGCAAAAGGGACTCAATAAAAAAATCTGGAGCTCAACTGGTCTGTTTTGCCACATCCACCCTATTCTCCAGATCTTTCTGTTCCTCACAGATTTTTTTGAATGGAAAAACTTTCATTAATAATGAGCAAGTCAATCAGTCCCTCGATTCCTTCTTTCAGTCCAAACCCATTAAATTTGATGAGAAGGGGGAAAATATCGGAAGTTATTAATGACTCAACCTAATAATATATAAATTACAGTTGCAATGGCAAATAAGATTTTTATTAAAAATATTGACACTTCTCTGGACGTAGATTAAACATTACTTATTATTATCACGGATTGAAAAATGGATGGTTTCTTAATTTTACGTATTTTTAGATATTATCCTATAAAACCCATCTCATTTTTTTATATTATTATCGCATTTCGTTTTAACACCATAGTAAACTGAAACTTTCCTTCCATTCAAAACGAGAATCGGGCGTATAACAATATAACAATTCCGTTTATATTACAATGAAATATTATACGTGCTATTGAGTCAGCCAGTAAAGTGGGCAACGTTCTATGTATTTACACCATGTGTTGTTCTCATACATCGAATTCGGTTTTTGCTCTATTTCACCGGGTGGTTGTATATGTTTTCGGATAAAATTTCCATTGAACGGCTGCCTTTGGCTAATTTTTATCTGCATATTTTTTTAGTGAGAGCGTTAAATGAAAACAGTGTTCGTATGCACAGTTCCAATTAACGTTCCCCATTCAATTTCAGCCACTGCAAAAAGACAGGGCCGGAATAACACTTGAAAACGGACAGGCCAGTAGACAAAAGCCGGCTTTGAATACATAAAATTAAATTGGTTCATTTTGATGCCCTAGTTTCGTTAGAGCAAAAGCCATTTCGGGTTAAAGGGAGGGCTCTGCAGATTTCGTCACAGATTGCATTGGTTTGTTCCTCGGTCACGGTGTATTATATGTTGTTATATTCATAACATTCGGAATGCAAATACATTTAACAGTAAATCAGATTTTATTAACAATTTATAGGCCTATCGGTTTGTTTTAGAGTGAATATTGTATCTGTTCTCAAATAATTTACCTAATGAATTCCTTTTTCAATAGTCAACGTCAATATTTTTGACGATCGCCGAGAGAGACATATATTTTTATTTAGGGTATATTGATGATTTATATAATTGAGAAAAGCAATAGAATATTTTTTTCTCTTTTCGATATGATTCTGTCATAAAGTAGTTTTTTGCGTAATTAAATATAAAAACGTAACTAGTAATGTATTACACCACATTTATTTGGAATGTATTTTAATTATCATCTGATTTTATGGCACAAACTAAAAAAAAATATTCATAATCATTGTGGCCGTTAACATACGAGTATATTGAGTTCTGCCCATTTTACATATTTATACATATTTAGAAGTTGTTACATATTGATTTAAATTGTAATTATTCGCGGTAGCCATCGGCACAGCCCCTTCACAATGCTCAGTTGCATTGTAATTCAATCGAGATTTTGGTGGCGCTCGAGTGGTTGACAGCTTGTGAAAGAAAAACATAAACAGAAAAAATAAAAAAATAAATAATAAAATAAAAAGTGGAATGTGTAAATACTAAATAATAGGAAAAACCATAATAAGAAATAAAAAGCTAAAGGTTATTAAGAAGTTTAAGTTTTTAAATTATTTGAGGCTACTGGAAGACGGAGCGACGTAATGGCAGAACGGATAAAATCGGGAAGGTTGTTGGATGAGGCCAGGACTCTACAATAGGGCTGTTGCGCCTTTGTTTGAATTTTCAAATGATTTCTAACTAAATTAGGAAAAGAGGTCTAAGTTATTATTTGTGTTATCTTCTTTTTATAGGTAGTGGAATTCTATAAAAGAATTGGGACTATATGAGGTCATATTTAGAGAGGAAGGAAATACATGAGTTTATATTTATGAAGGTCGTAAAAGGAACTGGCATATTTTCTGATAAGGTTATTAAAAAGGAGGATTTTAAGGTCTTTGTGTATGTCTGTGTTGCGAATAAACCAAGGTTCATTTGTGACTTTTCGTAGTGTTATATTTATTTTTCTTTGAATTTTATTTATATAGGTAGGATGCGTCGTGTCCTAGATCTAAGCATATAGAATTTGAGGACGGATGATCGCAGTATAAATGAGTTTTTTTTAATTTTAACGAAAAGACACTGTTTTTGCTTATGAGGACGAAGTAACGCGTTACTAATATTGATTTATTTAATAATATAATCTACGTGAGGTATCCAGGAGAGTTATTTTTATCAAACGTTACGTTTTTTACTTAACGAGGTACTTTGTTTTAAAATTCCAGGGAATAAGGGTATTTTAAATTTTAACATTTGACGAATTTCATATTCTTTTTAAAGAAAAAAATATTGCCTGTGTTTTTGAGGGTTAATTTGAATTATCTATTTGTCATATCACTTTTGAAGTTTTATAAATGAGGTTGGGGCCTCTACTGCGGCTGATTATTTAGTAGTTATTATTCATTGAATATATTATTTAATATTCGTTTTACAAATATTTAAAATATTATTATTATTTTGAGTTTATACAAATCTTACACGATATGATTCGTAAAATTACTTTTGATAATATTGTTAAATTTATTTATTTAAAGCTTTGTGTATTACTATAACTGTAATTGGACCTTTTTTTAATTATTGTACAAGGTTTGATAAAAAAAATTATGTATTGAATTTGCGGGCTGGTTGTCACAATGTTTTTTTTGTGTTGGTGCACTTATCCGTGATGTATCTAGACATTGGTAGTCATATTTTATGCTTGCTTTATTGTTAGAAGTGAAAAAGGTTTCACGTGTTTCGGTATGCTTCGAGAATTTTTACTTAAAAAAATGCGGATAGAATTTTTGTTCAAATCCACAGTATTATGATTCTTCAGTCTCGGTATTCACTGGGCATTAGCACCCGCTGCGACTTCTTCAAATAGATAAAATAAAATATAAAAGGACGTCGTTTTGACCAATATTAAAAAGATAAATACAGAATCCCTGAAGGAACTAAGTCTCAAACCAAAAAATGCTTTTATCTTGAACCTTTTTTACATATTGTGCTTCGAGGAGGGTGAAAAAGCGCTAGAATAATTGTATAATAATTCTGACTACTAATAACAAAATTAACATTGATGAATAAATATTTTTTTAAATATTTAAGTAATGCATCGATACTCATTTGCACGAGGAATATTTTTCAAAGACAACGTGCAAAAAAATAAGATGTGCATATAAAAATATTAGATAGTTTCAATTATCTAAAATACTATTAAAATATATTAATCACATATAACTGTAATCATATATCTAGCTTTAGTGTTTAAATCCTTTTAAGTATAATTTTTTAAACTCGTTTTATTCATTGTTTTAATGACAATTACGGTATTTTTAAAGTCAAACAAGCAATTAAAATAGAGCGGCAAAAATTGTGAAATATATATTTTTTTTTTCAAGATTATGCATAAAAGATATTGCAAACAAAAATACTAGGGATGTTATTATATTTCAACGATAAAGTATAAATAATAATGCATGATGGCGAATATAAAGCAAACGGTTTAACCCCCCAGTATGATTCTTTTCGTTTATTATTTTGAGATAAAAGATATTGTGTCTACAAAATGATTTAAATGTAACTTCACTATAGACAGCTATGCATATATTTATTTCTGCAATATTTCTTAAATAGATAATCGAGTATCTTATTATTATTATTAGGTTTTAAGCTTTGTCCTCATTTGCGTTCAACTTTTAAATTAATGCTACATGATTCTAATATTTGCTTCGTAAATAAATGTCGGTAATTGCTGTATTGACCTTGCTAGCGATCAAGTCTTATTAAACGACGAGCTTACCATGTCTGACATTTTTGCCAGTGTTTATTATATATTTTTTTACTACTACTAAAAAATCATTGTTGATATAGTAACAATGTATTTTTTAAATTATTAAATAATTATTTAAAAATCAGTTTTCTCTTTCACGGCCACGGTTTTATGCTTTTATATTAGCATAACATTTTTGGGGCGTCGTGTTTATTTTATAGACAAATTCATGACATATTCTGAACTAGTTTATTATGTGTATACATTTACTCTGTGCCAGTGTGTCTACTAAAATTGGTAAATTTATTCATGGACATTGTCGGTTTTGCTGTGTATCCAAGTCGGATAAGCACCTGCAACGTACTACGGTTCGCTATATAATTTGGTAGTGATTCGCGCAAGTTGCAGAATGCCGTCGGATATACGCTTCTGAAACTGTATAAATTCGACACAATAACCCCGGCATAGACGCAACTTTCTTGGCAAAGGCACAGCATAGCATCTGCAGACGGCCATACTTTTCGATCCAATTTCGTACTCGTCGATTTTGCAGACGCAGAACGAATCCGGAGGCTTTTCGCGTCGCGAAATTAGGTCGAAATAAAATGCGGGCTGAGGAAAAATCACAGGGTTCGTCGCGAGAAAAAAAAATAAATGTATTATCGCTTGGTAAATAAGTTGTATTTGATTTATGACGATGCGAAGGCTCATTTACGTGAATGATTTATAAAAGCTTTGAATTTCTCATACAAAGGATGCTTGGAAAATATTTTATCTCCGTGTTTAATTATTCGGTTTGTCAGCCCGGCTGTAACAAATAATGTTAAAGAGACCCAAGATTTTCAGCAGCTATTTTTATATGACAGAAAGATTTATATTATCTTCAGTTGTAACTAAATTCAATTAATTATTTTCTCAACTTTATTCATCTTAAAATTGAGTTTTAAACATTAATTTATCATTTAAATATTAAGATATGCATTAAAAAAATGATTGTGGCAGTTGTATTTTATCATTTTATAGTAAGAATACATCATGTTTCAAATAATTTTTCCTTATTAAGTATTGTTCATAAATATTTTTATAGATTTTTGGTTTCAATATAGTTTGAAATACATGTTAGTGTCAATTAATTTTCAGATTTTAGACCATCATTATTATTGTTGCAATTCGGCAGGTAGAAATTATGATTTACAGCATTCCGTTCGCCCAACTAATTTGCTAATGTGTTTCTCCTAAATGCGGGCTAAATTTATCTGATTGCCAAGACCTCTAGTCCTTCTTCCCTAATTTACCATCGGAACCACTAAGCTGTAATTAATGTTCGGCCCAAAATTCTAGACCATCTTCAAATGCGGTAATAGAAACATTGATATTGCGGATAATCACGTTTTCAATTTCCGTCGTGTGGTAATGAAAATAAAAAGTATTTTATCATTTCGTCTCGGTGACAATATATCATTTGAACTTTTGACATTTTATAATTACATTTTCAGGAGAAAAGGTAAAGTGTAAACAAGTCGACTGCTGAGGACGTTGAAACTTTCGCTATTGCATCGAGTTTTAGATTGTTTTCATTGTATTAATTCCGACTCTGCTTTAGTATTCAGTGTAATCTCATTGCGCTCATTTTCACTTCCCAATTATTTCAAGAATGAGTATAACGATGTATTTTTCTATATTAAATTTAAATTTACTTATACAGCTTTGTCAGAAATTGATTTTTTTTCAAGGGGGAAAAAATGGTGTCAATATTTGCTGAAAGTTAAATTTAAAAAATGTGTTCGCTGAAATCTAATTATAAAATTTAATCCTCTTTCTTTCGTGCGGATTTCCTATCGGTTTTTTTTTTTTTCCACGGATTTTTCTTACGCGTTTTTATTTTGCTTCGAGGAAAAGGGGTAAATAAGAAATGTTCAATTCTGCCTTAGGCGCCGGCGAAGAAAATTATATTCAAATCCAAAACGGCTTTCGTTTGATAAGACTTCATTCCAATTACTCGACCTGAGTATTTCTTTGTAGACGTTGTGGAGATTTAAAACGTTTCAATTTTGCATTCGAATTAGATTTTATTGTGCTCGTTTTGTTATCGATAACGAATAAACATTATTTTTAAAATTTATCTAAAAAATATTAATAATTTAAAAACAATGATAAATCAAATGTAAAATTAATATTATGTTTGAAACGATTGATTTTCGCATAATAAAATCAAGATTTTAAAACTATCGCCATCTATATAAGATGAAAATTTATTTAATGAAAATTTTGGTTCAAATATCAGCTGAAATCACAAAAATATTATCCGACATCTATAAATTTTCCATACATATAATTTTATCAAATATCTGAACCATCGAAATAATTTAAGGAAAATTTCCGATAGGTGTGCTTTTTCGTTGTGGAATTTTCCGGAAAATTAACAGTGATATTTATTTAAAGATCGGTTTGAATCACAACTAAGTGGTAATATTTTATTTTTAGTGCGACATGAATATCATGGCTTATATTATAAAACCACAATTTCTATTCTCGTCGCACGTTTCATAAATAAAATACGTGTTTCTGAAATATTCAAAATTTGCATTTGCCGCACGCGACACCGAGGTCGTACATCACGTTTTATGACATACAACATTTGCGTATATTTTACCAACTAGATTATATGTAATTTAGATGGCACTATTACGCAATAAGTTTGTATTGATTTTAATTACTGTGAAAGTCTCTCTGGGATATCAAGAAACTGAGAGCAAAAGACAAAACGCTTGGATTCACAATCAAACACAGACACTCTTAACACGCCAATAGTTATCTTATTGGATTTCCAATAAAAAAATATGTCATCTAATGGCTTTTAAGACAAATTGCGACACAGAAAATATTTGTATTGATGGTATTTATATTATCATTAAAAAAATATATTCATAATATCGAATTATCTAAATCAGTAATTTTATTTCTGATGACAATCGTAATGCTTTCAGATGGAAAATTGTTTTAATATACGTTTTGGATAAAAAAAAAGAAGAAATGTGAATTTAAATTAAATTCATTTAAATATAGAGATGTTAACGTTATTTGAAATTTTTATCACAAATGGAAAGCGTAACGTAATTATTCTTACCTAGTGAATCGTTTTCCTCAATTTTTCTACTCAGCGTTAATTTGTAAAAGCTTCAGAGGAGAATTCTCAAAGAAGGGGTCAATGAAAAAGCTCACATCTATTATATCTTAGGCTAAAAGCTTTGCCAGCCTCGTGTCCGTTGTCGTGGAACAGAGGAAATAGATGTCGGGCTTCGCCGCCCCTGGTACTCTTTTATTGAATAAATGTCCGAGACATCGAGTTACTCAAACTCGACTGTGGTTTTTTTTTATTATTTTTTCCACTATTAAGGTCTCCGAAAGCTTTGTATTTTTCTAATAATAAGGGAGTAGATCTTCGTGGCCCCTGCAAAAATACGTTTTTAATTCCGTTAATGAAGATGAACGGCAACAGAGTGCTTGTAATCCTGGAGAGCTCGCCGCAATTATTCAGACCCATAAACATTACTAAATTACGAGGGCATGCCACCTCCGATTTTATCGATATTCATTAGCGTTATTTTAATACCTAATAATAATAAAATCATTAAGCCTCATGATAATTTAGGTCAGCCATTGCGGGAATGAACGAATTTATATCCATTTTCAATATTATCATTAAATATAAAAAAAATGGTTGTTTTATAGATGCGTCATAAAATGCGTTTTATATCGAATAATAAAATTATTATTACGAGTTTTATAGTATTTTCTTAAAATAATTCTATCGGTTTCATGAGATAGATCCTTGTGAATAGGTGGGGACAGGGGTACTCACATCCGGTTCGCCAATCTCGGGGCCCGACCAGATGTCCTCGATAAATGGACCCATGGGAGGAGGCTGCTACGGAATTGTGACGCCCTCATTTTTTTATTTTTTTTCACTCCCAGCTGAAAATCTAATGTCTTTTGTACGGAAAATTGTAAGGCTCTACTTTAATCATTATTATAAAAATATTTTATTTTCGATTACATAATTTACGAAGCTTTTAACATAAAATTACATATTTTGAAAATTATTATTTAATTATTCAATGTACAATTAAGTAAATTAATTTCTTTTTGTTTTCTGTTTATTAATGCATAAATATTTTCGCGTCTGAAGGGTGTTTAGATATATATTTAACTCCTTATTTAAAGACAGTCAAACGTTTAATAATTGGAAAAGATCATTTAAAAGAACAAAAATAAGACCTTTCTGGTGATTATAATGGATTAGTAAAAAACAAAACGGATTCCAAGAATGCGGTTTTATTTTAAAGTAAGTGTTTTCCACAGAGAGCAATACTGTTATTAGATAATCCTCTTTCTCATCCAATATTAAAGCATATTGAAAACGAACGACGGCTTCATTCTTTCCACATTTTTTCCTCACAGTTATATCATTCTTTCAACCGATGGATCAAAGCATTATTTTTTATTATATAAATGATATTACAGTAGTGAATTTAAAGAGAAAAAAAATGAGTGCTATGTAGTAACTTGATCTTAGAAAAAAAATCTAGCAGAAATAGAAAGATTTATTTTCATTCTAAAGGTTATTATGTGGTTTTTGATGCATGAGTGATTTTTAATATTATTATTAATATTAGTCAATTAGAAAATAATGTGAATGCTGATGGAAGTGAAGAAATCACTAAAATATCATTATTTTTGCATATTTCATCCAAGATATATTTTTTTTACGATACTAAATTACTTTATTGAATTTTATATATACACAAACCATAATATGGATCCAAACCTATGTGATGAGCTGCCAACTATGTGAGTTTAATTAAATTTGAATGTAATTATTTCATAGTTTATAATTTAATCGCTGGTATTATTAAATTAAATGACTAGTCTAATATTAAAATCAGCAAACCGTTCTATAATGAGATTGAATATTTCGTATGAATATATCATGTTCATCGGTATTTTTATGATTAAATATTTTTTATTGTGGATAGAATTTTTCCGTATTGATCTAGAAAATTTCACCACGAAAAAGCGTTCGTTCTATTTAGACAATGAATTAGTCGATGCAGGTGTGGTGGTAGGAGACAAAGCGGCTTTGTGCTGCGCTGCTGCAGGCGGCACTCCGCTCCGGTACGCTTGTCTCGGCGTACCGTTGCGCCCCATGCCGTTCACGTGCAGCAATGCCAGCTCCCTTTCATCCAGACTCAAAGCGAGAAATGCGTGAATATTCACTGGAGGGCACGCAGGTAAGGTGCCTTGGAATTTTAATAAGCACCTGGGATCAGACAGACACGCGTGACGTCAACGGTTAATAAGCTCAAGCCCTTGATTATATGTATAGCGATTTGACGTCGCGACGTCGAATTAATTTTGATGGATTATTTAAAATATGTCTATACTATAGAATATTACATAAACATCATTCAGAATATGTCAACGCTGGACTTTCTTCACAGTGTTAAAATGTATCAAATGTTATTTGAACTTAATTTTAGGATAACTAGATGTCATAAGAGAAGAACTTAATTTAAAAAAAACTTGATCTCAATTTTTCTTTCTTTATTTTAATATTTTTTTTTCAAACGTTAAATCGCTAAGGATTGACGAAATTTATGAAATCTTTAGAAGTACTCAGAATTGAATTCGGAGTGGTTAGATATTGATTCGATTAGATTCGAAAATTTGGAGCGTAAATAGAAAACGGTTGTAGCGATTACTTTAATGATGTCTCTAAGGATAGGATTTTCGGATGTCGGCATTAAAGATAAACCAAGGGGCTTTTGACATCGGTGTATATTTTTTATTAGAGACTTTAGTTAATCTGTAACAAAGCTGATCCCATAATAAAAATAATAAGACATTGTGTTAAATACTTTTTTGAATTTTATTAAAATACCAATGCAAAGACTGCGTAAAAAAATATTTACAAAGATATATTGACTATTTACAAATTTGAGAGGTTTGCAAAGTGAAAATTATATGTTACTGATTTATGTTGAAGCAAATTCCACTAAATCTATTATGCGAATAGCAAGAACATTTAAAAATAATTGGCAAAATCCATAAACAAGATATGTGGATACCGCATGATTTAAGTGATGGATGCAAATCTGTACAGGTTCGAATGCGTGAAGAATTTATAAAATTAGAGTTTTGTAACAAGGGGTGATAAGTGGTTTATGTGCTAGAACCAATGTCGCAAAAACAGTGACTTTCTAATGGACAAGTACCACTGGCAATGCCAAACTGAACCTAACGGTCAAAAGTGTAATTTTGTCTATATGGTAGGATTGTAAAAGAGTTATTCATTATAAAATATTTAAATAAGGCCAGACAATATCACAGTACTATTATATGTAAAAGGACCAAAAATATTCATTAGATTAAACAATATTCACTTATCATACTCACCCGATCATGTTTTATCAGATTAATATTTATTTAGATCAATGCTGCAATTTTTATCCGACAAAAAGTGAAAACATGGCTCATTGTCTATTTTTTATCTAAATCAAAAGATTTGTTATTGAAAATGGCATAATAAAATTACTAGAAAGGATGAAAGCTTTTATATAGCTATTAAGGGAGAATATATAATTAATATTTGATAGTAATATACTTTTTTTAAATCGACTTTTCGTCCGGTACCTCTTATATTTAGATGCAATTTTTTATTTGCGTTTAAACATTAATAGTATTTGCACAACAATAAACGTTATATAACTATTGTATTAATACAACTGGAAAAGAACAATATAATATTTTTTGTATTGTTTTACTAGAATCCTTTTTGATAAATCTGCTGTCATTTTCATTCGTTGCACTGATATTTCTGATATATTACATTAAAAATATCATAAAAAATCATACACAGGTACAGAAAACGTTGGGGAATAAAAATATTTCCTCACATACTAAAGTCTTTTACATTTTTGTATTTAAAAAATGTAGTCATGTGCAGGTGACAGCTTATTTTGCACCTGTATTCAAATGCAAATGTAAATTGCACCCAACTTTTATATTATAAAACGCTTGTAACAGCAAAACTTGGAATAGGTTTTAGCGCTGAAAAAACTAGAGTGTTTTTTTGTCCGACTAGAGTTTGTAAGAGGATTAAAACGTCGTACTAAAGTTTCACATTTTCGATCCTTCGCCTATCTCTCGATTTTAACCCTCAGGGGCTTAGTCTGTGTCATTCATCCCGAACTTTAGATCAGGCCGAAGGAAACGTTTTTCGGCCACGGCGACACCGGGCTGGAAAAGTGGTTCGGGAAGGAAACTGTGCAAGAATGGCGGCTTCTGTCGAACCGTGTAATTGAACTTTTAACCCAGACCCATTTCGCGGACGGGCCTATTCAGGGTTGACACAATGGCCAATGTCATGACAAGAAAATCCCAGTGAAAATGGGTCAAGAATGTATCCGCCAGCTTATTGTTTCATCGGCTTCCTGCAATAATTAAATGTCTCCAGATCACTTACGAAGAAGACATAAAAATAAAATATTATTTATCCTTAACATAAATATATATTTTTATTTATGTTACAATTCGCATATACAATTGGTCTCATATATTTAATAATAATAAAATAAAGTGCTTTTAATCTTTTCGGCGTTATTAATTTCAATGAAATTGGGAAAGTATATTTCATAGATAATCCAAATTAAATTTGAAAACTTTTCGGGGTTACCCAATCCCAATGCAAACAATCGCTGTTTCAGGAAAAATCCTTTTTTTATGGTAAAATTTAAACACAGTTCTCTTCCCTAGTGATTTTGTAAACGCCATTCATGTTCAAAGATAAAACATAATCCTACCATATATGGAGAGGGGGATGAATTCAAAATTCAGAACATGCACAGTTCATCGAGTTTGACTTTTGCATAACGTCGGTAGGACAATGTTTCATATTTTTTTTGCGCGCGAAAAATATTCCAAACGCTCGTCAATTTTTACGTGAAATGTCAGCTCGTATTTAACTATATACAGCCTGTTCTATTTTTTTTTTGGAATGTATTCATACTATATAAAAATATTTCTCTTTTCTGGAACGCAATAGAAGATACGTTCAAAATGGAAAAAAAAATGAGAATAATAAATGAGCAAACTTGGAAAAACAAAAACTTTTAAAATTTTGTCAGTTGGTTGTAGTCGATATATAAATCTGTCATAAGATAGTTTTATAAGACGTTATTTATTCGGATTTATTTTTTCTTACTTCAAAATGCAATTAAATGGCCAGTGAACCCATAAAATAAATTTTACAAAATAATTAAATATAGAAATATTTTTTTAATTTAATATGAAAAAGCGTTTAATACCACTAATATAATTTGAAAGATTTATTAATTTATTTATTTAAAAACAATGCGTTGATGGCATTGCAGAGTGAGCCAATTCGCCAACCACGCATAACTAACATATACATAATAATAGTAAAAATCGCAGTATATAAGAAAGAGATAATAAGGACATTAGTATAAAATATAAAAAAAAAATATAAGTTAAAGTATCGTCATTAATTGCTCTGTAATGTAAAATCTCATATAAAAGATCAACGATATGGCAATACTTTACATTGAAAATGTCTACATAATTAGTCAAAATATTTTTTTTCTGGATATTCGAAACGTTATATGTCACCCAGATGATTTAGGTAAACCATTGTATCGTATAGCAACCTTATAACTAAGGTATATATTGATATATATGTAATGAGAATTTCTCAAGACAAAATCCAACATTATTGAAGTTTTATTACATACATGTGAATTGAACCTAAATTTAGAGTAAAAAAAATCCCAGATCAATAATTGACGATTGCTTAGGAAGAGTTACGTTTTCAAGCATATAATCAAGAGTTATAAATTCTTTAGATCTCAAAAATGTATTTTCCTGCCATTTCCCAACACTAATTATATAAAAAATATTTTTTATACTAATATAGATAATCTCAATTTATAAGTGCATGCATTTTTAGTTATGAATTATTCATTTTTAATCGTAGATTTATCTCGAATTAAAATTGTATATCCGAACATTCTTATGTTTATTTAACAAATTGACAATACCGCGAATTTTTCCGCGTCATCTGATACCAGTTACCAAATTTTAAAAGCACCATCAACATATCGAATGTCATAGGACGTGACTTTGTTTTATATTTGATGTCGACCACACATCGCCTAGTGAAAATTTTTACGTCAAGATCTGAGCATAGTAGGACTGGCACCCACCCTGTGGTCCCTACACCATTTTCCGATTTCCCACCCCTGCTACGTGGGGGATGCTGCGATGCCACTGTGACGCGTCTCGCTCCCCCACATAGAGTTTTCCGATAAGTCTGTCTCGTTCGTTTGTATCATCGGACCTGTTTTCAGTCTACGATCCGGATGAGCGGGCAGTCCTGCTCTGAACGTCGGTACGAAAACATTCGGCAAATTTAAATAAATATTAAAAAAAGCGATTCGTATGAAAATTTTATATTTAATTAACTATGTGAGAGTATAATTTAGTATAAATTATTTTGCGTGAAATGTTAATATTAATGATTTTCAATAATTTTCATTTTGTTGTGATAAATTGTTAAAATATATCAATATGTGGTTTAATCAAAACAATTCAAGACTTCGTCGTATTAAAACTATTAAAAAAATTGAGGTAATCTTATATTTTTTTTCATATATTTCCCATATATAAAAATCATTTTATTGAATAAACGTGAAATATCAAAGTGATTGAAAGGATTCGCACGTGTTTTACAAAACATTGCACGTGTTGCCCATTGTGAAGAGGAGCTTGTCATATTGAGTTTTCACCCCTTTTCTGGCTCTAAAAAATATAAAGAACAACGTCTAGTTTCTAAAAATAATCATAAATCATATGTGTCTCTTCATATATCATCTGAGAGTATATTTTGATCCCGTGCTTTATGTCTACGTTATAAAAGCTTATATATTATACAGCGTCATATATTTTAAAATCATAAAAAATTGTTACTGGATTCATAACGCTTTTCTATATGGTATCCTCATTGTATTAATAAATTTTAAAACCCATCAATCTTAACGACCCTTTGTGTGTGGCAAATTACCCTTGAAATTATGCTGAAGCATTTTTTATTCAAATTAATCTTGCATTATTGCAGGTAACTCAGAGACAATGGATCAAAAATTTTCTTAATTATTTGAATAATTCTTATGTAATATCTTTTTCTGGTCGTAATGAAATTTTTATACTCAATTTATCATCCTCTCGAGTTCCATTTATTTTTGTTTGAATATATAACACGGAAAATGCTATACGAGTAAACCATGTCAGGGTTTTCCATTTTCTATTTGATTGATGTACCATTGATGAAATTACACTATTACAAATGCAATCATTTCATGATATTTATTTAATATTTGTCATATTATGTTTTATTCAAAATAAAAAAGACGTTATAAATATATTTGATATAATACAATCAAGATAATTAATTGGTATTGCTTTAGATAAAATATTTTGTATATACCTACACAGTCCTAAGAATTCAAATTAATTATTTTCACTAATTAAATTTTACATTTCTATTTAGAAAATACCTCAAATATTTTTACTTGAGCAATATAATGGAAAATATTATATTTTTGTGTTCAAAATTTAAGAATAAAAATTAAAAGTAGCATTTCATGTCATTTATATGCGGCTAGCGTTAGCCCCGTTAATTAAATATGAACAGGATCGAAGTAAAGAATGAGGGGGCGGGGAGTAAAATTAATTAATTATTTTAAGGGAAAATTATGAGAATCATCATAATAATTCAAATCCGTGCCCTCAGATTTATGGCGCATTAAAAAATATAAATTTTGAAAACCGAAAAACTTTCCAGCGATAAGAAAATTATCATCATGTTTAACTTTACCTTGAGAGTTAATCTTATTAATAACGAACCTAATGTTGGCGTATATATATAACAGAGTCTACACATATTCATTTACACAATTACACTCGTAAATGTATTTGAAAACATTTTGTGTATTAATTATTATTTTGTATTATAATTAAATTTGTAATATATTCAAATTTTCCAATACATACGAATCTTGTAATATTTTTGCTGACGTCTTCTGGGTAAATGGAGTTAGTCGTGGTGGTGTGAGGAATTTCATTTGGGATGTAAAGGAATTTACGAGTTTTACGAGTATCTCACCGAAGGGACCCTCCGTTAATTTATACACAAATGAAAGAAAGACACAATTCTGCTGTCGAACACAGCTCTTATTAGGCCACAGAATGCGAAATGTGAGACGTAAAAATATATGCGATAATAAATAATCCTATCCCTTTGAATTAGATGATAAAAATCATTACTCATGAAATTTTGATTAAAAAAGTTTTAATTGCTGAAATTTGCAACGAAAATATTTCTTTTTGCATAATAATATAAAACTATTTACATATATTAAATATTTATCATACTATTTATGGTGAGATTTATTTGTTTTCGATTTTTTAACTATTTGAATTTCAATCGTACTTTATTTAAGCTAGTGGATTGCTCTCAATTTGTTATGGATTTTATTTTATCTGAACCTGGTAATTTCGTATAAAATTCTGTGTAGTTGAACGTTCCGAAATAAGTTTGTTTTCCAGGAAATAATTTTCCAACTGTTGTGATGATTTTTATTCATTATTTTTATTTTTTATAACCATTAGTATCTAAATTTTCTATTTACTATTATCATCCAGACATTTTTATTCATTCCATTATCATTCAGCATATATTTGAGTAGGATTTCGTCTGTACTAGCATGCGCATATTTAAAATCAATACTATTTAGAATGAACAAAATTAATGATGGTCGAATATTGGTAAATCTTTAGGAAATATTTTTAGCGAATGATCAATTTCTATCATTTACTTGAATTATAAATGGTTTTAATTTTAAAATTGCATTTTTTTAATAATTATTTTTTAATCAGTTAATAGTATGACAAGACGTATATCATGGATATCCTCTTCCTTACCGAATCATTCTTCCCTAATGAAATACTAAATGTTTCTAGGATAAAAGATATCTTCGAATATCGCCATTTCCGATTCCGAGCACGTTCAAACAGATTCGCAACGCCAAAGTTGAACGCCGCATCGATTCTGTTCTATCCTAGGCCCGGTTCGGACACATGTTCCAAATTTATATTCCCAGTTTATTACGTCGGGGGTCCACACCCGGAGGGACATCTGCAAAATACCAAAATGACATTTGGTATTTCGCAAACGTTAAAATAAACGAGCCACACTGGGAAAAAATGCGTAGATCAACTTTTCCGAATATTTATCGACCCCCCGAAGGTTTCGGTGATCTGTGTGAATTTTTGGAAATTCGCAAATGTTACATTCTGAATTGTTTGCGTCATAGGCGTGGTAATAAATGGCGATATAATCGGGTTATAAGAAAACCGATACATTTTTTATAGGAAATTGGGCAATTATGAGATATAAATTATTTGGTATAAGGTGTGGCATAATGTTATTTATATGTATTTTTATATTACAAGGTTGTTCATGTGAAAAATGATAATAATAGAAGTGATTCTGTTCGTGGGGTCAGTTATTCGAAAATATAAAAAATTCAGTGTAGAATCGGTCGTTTATCTAATGCCGGTATCATTGCAATGTTGAAAAATGAAGTAAAATAATAGAAACTTTTATACGATCGAAATATCCTAGCCTCGGGATTTCTATAAATGTCTATTTTATTTCTTACACAAAAGATTGGTTTGATTTAGTACCGTTTTATATGATAGAATAAATCAAAGTCTGTGCGACTAAAAATAATTGCTAACGAAGTTAGCGAATATAACTTTTTACACATTTTTGTTTTAAAATCACGGTTAGAAATTATTATTTTTGTGCTGTAGAAACGTTTCATAAGTTGTGGTATAAATAATATAGTTTCAAAAACAATATGAATAGTTATTCAAATTTTTAAAAAATATTACTTAATTTTAAAAAAAGTTGAAAGCTTCTTGATTAGGTAAATAATATTACCAATACCCTCGTCGCTTATTTTTGTACCCAAGATAAAGCTGTCAGACCTGTCTGGCACAGTTTCATCCCTTACCATCCACCTACACGGCATATACCAGCTTAAGGCAAGATCAATCGGTGCAAAAAATGCAATTATTTCTTGAAATTCACCAGAGAACGTGACTAAAATCCTCACAAGAACGGTATGTCTTAAATTTACCGTGGCCTGAAGGATCAGCTTCGAGGATCACTTATTATAATATATTTTCTACCGGCTTAGCTCGGTGTTGTTTTCTTATAACATTATTAAAGACAACTCATTTTTCATCTCTTGTCACTAGCCTATGCAAAAAGGGTTCTTGATTTTGTCCCACACACAATGAAATACATGCTGTAACTTGGTCCAGCAGCTTTGCAGATGACAAGTCGTGCGGCATCCGCACGTCGTACTTGGAAACCGTTACAATGCGATGCAAATGTCTCACTTCCGTCGACTGATTAGTACCCATCTACAATGCAATGTCCCTGGTATTCGAGAATATTGCATTCAACCAAACATGATCGGTGATTAAATGGCGCCACCCTCCTTCTTCGCCTGCTTTGATAAATTTAAATTATTAATTTTAATTTTGAAAACCATCTTTGTTCAAATAATTGACTATTCCAAATACTGATAGCACCCCTGCCGCACACATTTCAAATGTGTTTACTTGCATTATGGCTTTTATAAAAATTTCTAAAATAAAATATAAGCTTTTTTTACATATTAAAAATTCACATGGGCTCGGTTTAGTCCAACAACTGGTTAATAACTAAATAATTTATTAGAAGAAATCGTTTTTTATATAATATTAGAAATACCTGAAATTAATGTCACATTTTTGAAACGCGATTTTGTGATTTTGCGATTCCTAGAAATAGTATGTTCATATATTTTTTTAACATTAGATGGACCCAAATGTAATGTCGCATTTTCGGAAAGCATAGTTTCAGATTAGTTTTCTTCAGTCTTTTGACTGAGAAAGACGTGTTATATTATATATTTTCTGTGTCGTGTGAAGTTCCCAATCCTCATTTTAAGTAGAAATTTTTTTTTTACGTGTCTCTTTTATTTTGACTGAGACGTGTCCTTCGGAAGATGTATGCTGTTTCAGATTCTTACAAAAAAAACACAACGAAGGGAACAAAAACTATATTTCCAATGTTTATATAAACGCATTAAACATCAGGAAATGTCAATGATGGTTAAAAAATTGAAATCAGGCAATATTGATTTGAAAAATTAGCTTAATGTAGACGTTTCCGTGAAGTGGATAAAGCAGCCCTGAAAGAAGAGGTTTAAAAAAATCCGACTCCTGGTATCGAAGAATTATCTAGCCAAGCCGGTACTTCATGGTCGTCAATTCAAAGATACCTGAAAAAAATGGGAATGATTAAAAAATAAGGCATTTCGGTCTCTTATGCGTTGACTGAGAGAAACAAACACATGAGGCGTGGTATCTGCAAGTTACTGAAGGAGAAAGAAGAGTCGCAACATTAGGTTTGACAGATTTATTACATCCAGCTCATTCTCCAGACCTGGCTCCATCCGATTATCTTTTTCGCTCATTGAAGCATTGGTTACGAGATTTTTTTTTTCAAATCAGAAGATGAAATATGAAATAAAATCGGCCCTTTCAGACTATTTCGATTCTAAACCTGCAGAATTTTATAAGAAAGGCATTTTAGATTTACCTAATAAATGGCAAAAGGTCATAGAAAATATTGGTAAATATTTTGTATAATTAAGTTTAAATAATGATTAGAAATATGAGTTTTAGTTTCATTAAAAAAATGCGAAATTACATTTGGGTCCTTCTAACATTATTCTAATGTAGTCTAGAGATAATAGGAAAAGTGAGTGCGTCAGAACAACATTTATGGAATTGTATGCTGATGCAGTTAAATGTACTTGAAAAAAATGCCAATGAAACCACCTGAAATATCTTAGCTGTATCGGTGACACAGTTTAGGGTGACATATTGGATGTCAGAAATTGTATAATTGTGTAATCATTGGTTTGGAAAATTAACCTAGAAGAGGACGGCGTAGTCAAGTGAATGCAGGGGTTTTAAAATCAAAAATTATTATCCGCAAGTTATCTAATAAGATCGGCGTACCATGAACTACTATCCAAATATATCTAAAAAATATTATAAAAAAATTCAAACATAAAGTGTTTGGGCCTCACACGATTCAACCGACTGCAACAAGATGGAACAACATATGCAGATTATTGCAAGAAAAAAGCAATGCTGCCCGTTTCTTCGCGAATCAACTTTGCCGTGCCTATTTGGAACCCCAAGTTTTTTGATTTTTCTCGAATAACTATTTTAATATAAATCCTACGTGTAAAAAATTTTTTGTATTTTTCATATTTGTCTAAAAAAGTCCAAAGAATAATTATTATTAATAACCATTGACCACAATTGCGAAAAAAAATAAAAACAACAATATTCGATTCTGTTGCTACGGGCGCAATGTTTTTCTCGCTCGTATGCGGTATGATACGTCTAGTGCGAGTGAAACCATGCGATTGACACGTGCGGTGAGAGAAGCAATCGGTTATTAGTCTTCAGTCTGCGGCGGGAAATTGAAAAATGCGCTTGTCATATAAATTAATTAAAAATCTAAAACATCGAACGAATTATAAAGCATATCATGAATAACTATTGTTATTTTTTTAATAATCATGTTTTCTAATAATTAAAACGATTAATTGATCGACTAGAAATGCTTGGGGTATATTTTCCTTTTAAATAAACCCCCCTCAGTCGATGCGGTTGGTTTAGAGCCGCTGTGACGGATCGGTTTATAACTGGAGATGAAAAATGGTCTATCCACTCTAACGTTACAAATAAAATATGGTGGCTGGACAAAAATCATAAACCTCTTATCAAAAATTAATTCTATAGTTTTGGGATATGTAGTGGGATGTAAAATTTATTTTGAATTGTTAAAATATGGCCAAGCGGCCATCACACAGTTGCATTGTGATAATCCTGCAACACGACGACGGCCCCATGTGTCTGAGCGCGATAAAAAACTCTATTGCATCCACTATATTCACCAGATATAGCATTTTCGGATTACCAATTGCCAGATAGAACGACTCTTGTCGGGTATTTTAATTAAAAACTACAGTAATTTTATAAAAAGGGGATTTAATATCTAATAAATAGATAAATATAAATTTTCAGATAAAATACGACATTAATTCTGGGTCCCTTTAATATTAGTTATTAATCTACATGTGTTAAATACAGGATCAAAACCTTATAAAATAATTTAAAAGATTTAATTGTATTTATTTATCTTTTATATACGGTAGTATATATTAATTTGACTTAATTATCTAAAGAGGATTCGTTCATCTAATATGTTTTCGCATACTAATCCAATGCAAATCAACCCCATTTCACGCATGCTCAATCAGTAGATTAACACGTTGACCAGGCATCCCTAATTTTCAATGAATCATTGTCCTAAATAAACTATTCAGAGAAAGCTTTCTGCAAACGTTCACCAGGGCCGGACTATTCAAATGGACAATGGACTATGAAAATGTGATAAATACGGATAGCGTTAGCGGCCTTTTCGTCCGCAATGTGTCAATTTGGAATTGATGACGAATAGGGATAGAGAGATAGGAGCCTCTGGTGCTAGAAATAGAAACGAAATTCAGAAAATTTTGCAATGAATGCCTTACCCATGGAGAATGAATGGAAATATTGATATTATATTTTGTGGAATATGTCTATGGGTTTTATTATAATTTTCTTTGTTTGATATAATGAAAATACGAATACATATATGTGTTATTTATTTAGTAAGAGAAAATATTGAAAGATAAATTCAAAGATAAAATACACGAAGCAAACTAGAGGATCATATTCGCAACTGTTCAGTCATTCTTTTGAACGAATGTTTTTGTATTTTAAAGAAACAGTATCAACAATTTAATTTTATTCCAGAGGTACGCTTTATTTGCCTTTCGATCACCATTTGATAATTGGATCCAGTGATTCCATCCAACATACAAAACTTTTTTTAATATAAATAATATATAAAAAAAAATATTTGAATACAACATTACGTTTCACGAGTGTAATAAAAATATATAAAATCTTATTGGACCATCCCAATTATATAGATTTTAAAGGGAATCCATAGAATGTATTGTATTCTTGACACTTAATATCGTATTTTATATTCGTATTTTTCTTATTATACATTTGCTTGAATGAGGATGTAATTTCAGAGTTCTGGCTACATTTGCAGAGTACTCTATACATCATTATTATGGTTTTAATTAGAAGGCAGACTTCATTAACGAAACATGTCTCCGAGTAACACGAACACGCGTAATTCAACGTGCATTATATTTTTTTTTTTTTTTGTTTTGGAATAATTTTATATTCCGTCAGGATTCAAAGTCCGATAAAAATAATTGTCCCACGGGATCAAATTTGCATTGCAAATATAAGCGATTGTTATACCCGTTTTGTGTTTAACGAGTTCGAATTTTAAATTCGCGGTGGCATGGGATACTTTTTAAATAAATTTTTGATGATTTTATGAATGAAAATTTTAATTCGCATAGAGTCGCGTGCCGCAGATTAATTACTGCGCAATGCGGTTACAGCTACCACTAATTGTAGTGATGTCGATGGTATGTACCGATCAGTGGCGAGAAGTGGACCAAGCGGATTACTCTCTATTGAAAATAAATTCATATACTCATTTTCACACATGAAATGATTAAATAACTGCTTTTATATGTAAACAAATATTACGCTGGTTGTAAAGTTTATTTTAATCGTTATGAAAAAAAAGAAAGTGAATATGGGTATTCGTCAATAATCTGTCCTTAAAAGCTCAAACATTATAAACTAAAATTCGAACCGATATTCTAAAAATTATATTCACTTTTTTATTTTTTTACTAAGCAAATTATTGAAGAAGAAGAAAGACTGATGAAAGAAAATTTAATGCAATTCAAATATCGGATAATTTCGCTCGTCCAATATCGTATGGTATTTCTGTTTTCTTTTTTAAATAAAATTCATTTATGTTTTGGTTTTGACTATGAAAATATTATGCACCACTTTGGATGATTTTTTGCATTGGCTGAAATAAACACTCTTTTCCTTATGGCAACTATGGATAAAGATTTTTATTTAATACGTTCTCACAGGACGAAGTTTTCTCGATTGTTTCAGCTTCTTGTTATAAGCGAAACTTAACTATTCTTCTGTGTTGAGTTAACATTGACGCTATTCCATTAATCCTCTATATCCTAACTATCAACCTCTAAATCCAAGGATTTGTTTTACACAATTCTATCATCGGATACGGACGCAAAATTACTTACTTATTGTTATATATTTAGTGAGACAGAAACCTTTTTTCTTAACATCTCGGTGACTGTAAAGAATACGGAAACATTTTTATTAATCAAAAATGACGAATATACATTAAAAAAACATTATTTAGAGGTAGTAAAATATATTCTAAATAGTCTCGATTTTGCCTAATTGGATTCTCTTCTTATTTGGTCCCCTGAAAGTATCCTTTTGAAAATGAAGTGACGATAATGATCTATTTACGGTTAGCAGCTTTGCCTATAACATGTTTTAATGGGAAGGAAAATGGCGAACTTTTACTTCATAATTAAATCAGATTGTTCATATTTTTAACTTATCCTCGCATATCCTAATATAAAATATATTTAATTAAATAGTATTGTAAGCCGTTGCTTCAGGTACTAGCAGAATATCTTAACGCATTTCTCCTAGAACATCCTGCTGACTAAGTTCCGACCCCAATCAATTAGGCAACATCGGCCCCATCGACAATTCGGTCGATTTGGTCAACTCGCAATTCTCAACCGGGAAACAATCTCACCTACCCAGCCATTAAGCATACCATTCAATTTGTATTCAGGCAACGTTAATTTAAAATATCTGCAAATTTGATCATGCGGCAAACTTGAATTTTTCTCTCGTTTTCGTCGTAAAATATTCATCATCGTAAAATATTTATTGCGTTACGAGCGATGCAACGTGTCAGGTGCGGAACGCGAGGCTCGCATCACGCATTGTGCGGATATGCGAAGTGGTACCTATATTTCCGAGAAAAATGAATCATGCTTCGCTCATATAAAAATGATAATAATAATCGTTTCATCAGATGTTCCTAAACGATGTTGCGTGATGGGTGGGCGTTTGAAATGGTTCAAAATTGCGAGGGGGTTGCTTGTGCCTACGTAGCATCATATTTTATTTCTTATGTAACACTTATGAAATTCGCAATATATGTGAAAAATAAAAATAGCGTGGTATAATTTTATAAGATATAAAAATATATATACTTAAAAGGATATATATTTTTATAAGATATAAAAATATATATCCTTTTAAGTATATTAAAAAAAGAAATTACAGAAAAGTGAAATGACTATTTAACATGTTAATAGTTCTAAAATTAAAGAAGTGTAGTTTAGACTCTTTTATACAATTTGTTGTACATTTGGTGTAAAAAATCATAAAAATTTAAACGTGGTATCCAATTTTTCGTATCGATTTTTAGATACAGCAAGATTGCTTCTCAGTGTCGGTATATATTAACCTAAGATTAATTTAAAATAATTACTTCTCCATAATCAAAAATATGCGACCCCAAACTCATGCAATGGAATGTGCCTCTACAGGACCCCCACGATAGAAGAAGTTGAAAGAATCATCATGAAATCCAAAAACAAAAAGCTACAGGCCCTGATAAAATACCAGCTGAAATAAAAGAAAGTTGTCCAGGACAGAGGTCACCTCCACGATCGCCAACGTTCGTTAACGGACAAGGCACGGGAGAAGAAGAAAATATATCAAATAATATTTTATAACTTTCTAATTTCGTTATCATTATTTTAATATCCATTTATATTATCCACTACATTAGGCCTGGGCAAACTTTTTAGTTGAAGGTCCGCACTATTAATTTCAAAACTACAGAGACCGGCAAATAAGATGCTTTTTTTTATATTTTTTTTTGAGTCGTGAAGCGATTACATATTATTATATTTTTATATATGATTTTAAACCACTTCCCTTATTTCTGAGGAACGTGACCATGTGCATGATTCCCCTTTCGGAGGACCATGGACATGGTTTTCATGGGAATATATAGTGCAGTGGTTTCCCGTTGCCTTCTGCCTTCTGCACCGCAGTGTTTATTTTTATACTGAAGAGCGCTGCTGCCCGCTTCCAGCTTATATTTTAACAATTATTTTTTTGTGAAATGAAGGTCGTCAGCCTCCACCCTACCCTGTTGACCAGCGTTACTCAGAATTCTTCGGAATGGTCACCCATCTGACTACTATCTGCGCTTATTGGCAATTAACTTTAACAATCGTAATTTGATTGTAATTACCTCTAAGCTATGACGGGTACATTGGCACCGGTACACGGGCACATATAAACATTATTTAATATCATGACAAAAAATTACACCATAAAAAAATACATTTTCTAACTTATAATAATATAATGAGACAAATGAAACTGTTTCAAATGTTTCAACATTTATATTTAATTTATATACACTGTTGCCTTTAATTTAAGTTTATTTAAAGAGAAGTCAAAAGGCAGAAAACAGCGAAAGTTAGAGAAATACGGTTATAGGTTTGCCGAATATGAGATGACGATTTAAACTTTATACTGATTATTTATCGATCCTACTTTTTCATTACACAAAGTCTAGACTGCTCAATCTATAAATTTCACTACAAGTCAACTGTATTTTATATTACAGCCATCAAATCATCAAATCGTTCTTCAAAGATTGATTGACTTGGTTTTTTAATGTAGATTGCTGTAATATTACATTTTGTATGGAACAAATATTTTAATCAAACTATAGTCCATAGAAAGAGAGTAATTTACATTTATTTGTACATATTTTAGATAAAAATACTAGAAGCTTTATATAGTAGTATTTATTATATGTCAATTGTTAATTATTCGATATATCGCGAATTTTATTGTAACTATATTATATTATTATTTTTTTCAATTTTTAAATATTATTATTAAAGAAACAGCACATAATCCGTTAGACCTAAGATTTAGAGATTTATTTTTAATATATAATATGAGTATAACAGAGAACTTTGCACATATTTTTCACAATAAATATATTTAAAAAAAACACATATTTCTCTCAACTGATTGTAATTCAAAAGAGGATTTTTGATTCATTAAAAAAAAGTTTTATTCATTTATTAAAATATTTAATTGAAATGAATGCGGAGAATAAAATTAGCTTCAAGTCATATTAAAATAACTAAATTAATAAAAAAATGTGTCTTCTTCGCCACATAATCCATATTCATATTTATTGCATTATATTAAAACTATTCAGTTTTTTTAAATGCATTCATTTAAAATTATTGTATTTAATTCTCATACATATATTCGGATTATCACTACGTATTTTTTACTCCGAGTTCTTATTTTAAATTCGCACTATACTGGAATTATTCATACGGATATTTATTATCAGCAGTCTACACGAGTCTCATTTTTTTGTACGAAAAAAATCACAACAGACAATGAAAAAAAATGAGTAAATAACTGGCGTATTTAGGTTCATATGGTTGTGCAGATAAGTAGGTGGTGAGAATGACGAAACGAGATAAGCGAAAGAAATAAATATCTTAGGCTCAGAGAGGCAGAACACACGAGACCAGAAAATGTGGAGCCCGATTTGTCATAAGGGCTTTACCACCACACTCGCACCGGGAAAGGACACGAGACCAAAAAAACAACTGTAACAAATATTCAAGGTACAGTTTTTTCACGTCAAATGCACCTTTCTTCAAATCAAATGCACCTTTTTAAAATCAAAATGCACCTTTTTGCCAAATCAAAAGCACCTTTTTATAAATCAAGTACAGTCAGTACTTTTTTGAAATCAAATGCACCTTAATTAAAAATTTTAATAAAACAGTGAAATACATTTTCCCACTAATTACGTTTTTTTCAGTTTAGCTAAAGAATGTAAAAAGCAGCGTTCCACTGTGTTATGGAGAACCCCAATTTACGTTTTCCCACAAATTACGTTTTTTTTCAGTTCATTCAAAAATGTAATAAACGCGTTTCACTGTATTTATGGAGAACCCCGAATTTACATTTTCCCACAAATTACGTTTTTTTTCAGTTCCTTCAAAAATGTAATAAACGCGTTCCACTGTATTTATGGAGAACCCCGAATTTACGTTTTCCCACTAATTACGTTTTTTTTTGTCAGTTCTTTCAAAAATGTAAAAAACGGGTTTCATAGTATATTTAGTACCCCCGAATCTAACTTGAGTTTACGTTTTTTCCGCTAATTACCTTTTCTTTACAAGTTCCTGGTTTTTTCAACGATGTTTTCTCCGCTCGCATCCGAGGTACGTGTTCCGAACGTCAGAAAGTGATTTTTGAAATTTATACTGTTAATAAAACGTTAAGTGGAAAAATATAAATTCGGGGTGGAATCGCGGTACTAAATATGGTAGGACATTCTCTACGTTTTAGGAACGACGAAAAGCATCGTTAGCGAGCTATTTCGAGGTACTAAATATATTGGAACTCTCGTTTTTTGCAGTTTTGAGACACAGTAAAAAAAACGTAATAAGATGGGAAAGCTTCGTCGAGTTAAATGCTTTGGAACCCGTTTTTTTATGTTTATTGAAGGAACTCGTAAAACGTAATTAACTGAAAAACGACAAATTCGGGGTACATAAACAGTACGTTCATTGTGCGGGCTGAAACGTAATTTCTTAGTCGAAAAGTTCTCAATACAGTAGAATTTCACCGTTATTCATTTTGAAGGAATAACATGTTGGGATAACGTAAATTCGGGTAATCCATAAAATACGTGGAACGCGTTTTTTGCATGTTTGAAGGAACTGAAAAAAAACGTAATTGGTAAGGAAAATGTATTTAAAATGTTTATTAAATTTTAATATAAGATACATTGTTAAAAGATGCATTATTTAATAGTATGCATTGATTATAAAAAAGATAACATTTATAAAAGATGATTTATAAAAAGGTGCATTTGATTTGAAGAAAGGTGCATTTGACGTGAAAAAAATGTATAATGTATTCTCTCAATATGGCGGTCGTTCGGTTGTAAATAATTAGAAAAGCGTACATTTGAACGGTGATGGGAAAGGTTCAATCTACATATAGAACGGCGTATTGATTGTTACATTCTTTCATAATAAACAAGACGGAGGAAACACAAAAGATCCGTATGACTTTGAGAGGATCCACAATGGGAAATGTGTAATTTTCTTCTTTGAACATTTGACGAAAATTGAATATTGAGACATTTTTTTTATTATACGTTACATAAACGATTCGATTGTCATCTTTTGGAGATCCGCTTGATATTGTTCGTGATGTTTAAAATTAATTATATATTTTTTGCGTAACAAATACGTTGAGATATTTATATAATTAGTTTGAAGAAGGCATTAGCCTTTTTCTGATGTAGATAAACATGCTTATGTAGTTACACAAGCTACTAATTTGATTATAGTTTCCGGCCCTGCGAATTTAATCAAATGGACACACTCTTCTTTGTCAAAGCATTGTGACCTAGATATATTTTTACGAAACTATTTTAATTCAGTATTATGAAAATTAATTAATATATGTAAAATTACTATGTTTGAAATAAATCTCTCTCAAACAAGCTTAGTGTTCAAATAATCCTCAACCTAAATTATTAATATCCGTTATAGTGCAATATGCAGATTATGCTTGAATTTAATGCTAGACAAATATTAAAGCACACCAAAACATAAATATTAAATACAATTACTATATCATTTTTCATTGATTATATAATTAAATTATACATAGTAGGCGAATATTTTTTTTTATTTATTATTTGAATAATACCAATTCTAAATAAACCTAATAAAGCTAATTCATGCTTCAATTTTGGAATGATAGTAAAATTGGGTGATACGTACTGAGAATGTCGACTCGAGGATGTTTAAAGCAACAAAGGGTGCCGATGTCGTATCCCACAAAAACCGAAATTGCTACAGCTGCCGTTATTGTCGCCAGCTTATGGTGTCCGACCATTATGCGGAGTGTCGCCATTAGGCAACATCTTCGGGTCAAATCTTCCGTTTGGCCCCGGGGCCCGGGCCCATCGGTGCCGCGCCCAAATTGGGTTAGGACGAGTCTGGTTGATGATATGGAAATATTGCCTGGTCTATTTTTAAAACCTTATTCCCGGACATTAAACAGGAGATGGCGGATTTTATCGTAGTCCCGGCGATGTAAATAAGCGTGTCCCTTTGGTACTAAAGATATAATGCACGCGGGAACCCCCGAGTATTTGTTTAACCCCGGGCAAACGGCCGGGAACACGTTGTATTTATCTAGATTTTGACGGGATGGAAAAAATTGGGACGATTTTCTTTTCTTATCAATAGTGCGAACAAATATAGCAACATTCTTTCATGTTTGAATTTATTTTTGAAATATGAAATTTCATATTAAGTGAAATTTAAAGATTATAAACTCTTTTAAGAGTTGATTAACCGATCCGTTACTGCGGCTGAAAACCAACGGCGTCGTCCGAAGGGGGGCTATTTATAATGAAAAATAGATCCCAAACATTTTAAGACAAAATATTGATGAAATATTTTTTAATATCTTGTGTTTTTTTACAACATAAATTATTCTATGAATAAAAATTCATGATATGCTTTTGGTCGATATTTTGGATTTTCTTACTATATATGACACGTGAATGACGCGCACACCTGGCGATGTCCCTCCGCAGACTGAGGACACGCCGCCGGTGAACTGACCACCAAATTCTCGCGGCACGTGTTATTAGTGTACGTTTTATTCCCACTTGGCACATGATTATTTAAAAAAAATGTTGTTTACACTTTTTTTGAGAGATTCAAAAAGTTTATGACGTATGATTTATATTAAAAGAGTTATGCTAGAAAAATCAAAAAATTGATGTCTCAGATAGGCACAGTTTTCCACGACACTAGCGATATAAAAATATTATGGGGCAGTTCATGTGTATTTTAAAAGGCTTTAATATATTTATTGATAATAGTTTATTATAAACTGATTATACTTATCTTTACTTTTCTTTATTATATTTTTTAGTAACAAACAACGCATAAAGACTATATAGTCCTTATATCATAATCTATCTTTGTATTTCTAAATAATTTAATAGTAAAAAAATGATTATGTTGAATATGTCGAATGAATTTCTTGGTTATATTTTTTAATGTTGTTTAGACTCATTTGATGAAAAATAATTTAAATTATTATAATAAATTAAATACAAAGTCTGATAACATCCACCTCGTAGAATTAAATGGTGCTGAATGTAATTGACAGATGTTGAAATTTCACTATGTATACAAGAATTGATTTGTTTTTTTTTTAAATAAATCCATGTATTTTTTAGTGGGAAACTATTGTGCCAAAATTTATCCACACATACAAACATATCATTGTGTTGAAAATTTCATTTCCCCGGACATGTGTGTGGGCATTGTTTGAAAGGACAAATTGGTACATATGGCAACAGTTGTTGTCGGTGCTCCACAAAGGCACGGGTCGGTATCCCACATGAAAATTCAGAAGCAAATATTGTCCCAGCGGGGGACCGCGACCCGATTCCAGGACACGCTGTATGTGATATTTTTAACTGGGTGGGTCGCATTGCTCCGAGCCCGTTGGTTCGGAATGATGAATAAATTACGATCTAGATGAATGGGCAGCTCATTCTGAGCCGGTCCGCGAACCATTCCGGAGAAAAACTTGAAGTCTAACCATCCCGCAAGACGTGACCCCGGGAAAAGTGTCAAGACGCCCTCCTCCCTCTCAGCTTCGTGTGAACTCCATCATGAAATCCGGATATAACAGCTGCTTTTTTACTACGGAATAGTTTGAATCGAGTTTATGTGGATTTGTTGAGTATTTCCTTTTGCTTTTTTATTTATAAAAACAAAGTTTGGTTTGGTTAGCGGATGTACATATGTATGCATGGAACTAGTTAAAGTTTACGTGTTTCACTTTTATCGTTCGGCAACTTTAGAACATGTCTCTTGAGATTATTTTGTCACGGTTTATTTATTTAAAGTTACTCCGGGAAATTGAAGCATTAATATTAATAATACAATAGAGACATCTTGTATTCTCACGTATTATATTAAAAAATCACCTCAATTAAAATTCATATTGAGTAAAACAATGTTTCTTTTCAGTTGGTATAGCTTATTCATAAGCCGCGATGTATCACGAAATAATTTTCAGAACATTTCCATGTAGAACGACGCAGTGGCGCTTCCTTTGCCATCTGCATATGAGTTATTATTACTGATAAAGCTGCTCTTAGGGATTTCACTGCGGATTTTCATGGTTATAGAGAGTTGAAAAGATTTCTAAATGGGTCAGATTAAGGAAGGAAACCCGCTATGTAATATATAATTTATCCTTGCTTGTATTAATATATAAATAGTCAAAGAACTATATTTTTGTTAATATCATATTTTTAATGATAATCAATTTTAATATATATTATAACATTTTGCTAAGTAAATATCTACTATACTAAGCTATCAATTGTATTATTGTATAATTATTTGAGGCTTAAACCAAAGTCCAAATATAATATTCAAATTAACAACGTCCGAATAATGAGATTATAATATTTGCTCACCGGCCGAAAATTTTATATCAAAACATTGGTCGCGAAATTATAATAAATTAGAAAATTTCGTATTCATACAAACACAACTGGGGCCGTAAAATTAATTCTGTATTGTTGGGCAATTTTAAGAGGATTTGGGCTAATGAGATTTTCAAACTATCCCTAAACCCGATTAATAACTTAAATTGTAACTGGACACATCATTTGAAATCTCGGGAATAGTTGTACACGTGTATCTGTTTTTTTATGATCGACAAAATTTAATATCCAGATATATTGCCTTACTTTTTATGGGACAGCGATAGATTTATGTTTTAGTGCCGTGTTTATTGAACTGCTCGCGAAAAAATAGTTGTTTACCTCTCGGCAAAAATTCGCGATTCCACAGGGCTCAGTACATATCCGTTGGCTTCTCAGCGGCAATAACAGTAATGGGCCACCATTCATATTCTTTTATACCTAGCCATGCTTCCTGCTACAACCTTCATCATTTTTATACGCTCCCATTTGATCTCATTGTTTACCCTGTCTACCATTTCGAGTCCCTTTTATCACGAAAGTCCTTCTCGCGTTCTGTTATTTTTTTCTGTTGTCTTCTACCACCATCGCACAGACGCCTCGTCTTGCGCCACCCTTGTTGTCTGCCAGCACGGTTGCTAGACTATTTGTGGCGTATCTCCCAAGCGAAACAATACACTTTCATCAGTACCAAGTCGGGTATTATAATGGGTGCTATATTTTAAGCAAGAGTGGTATATACTAACGAGATAACGTCGGCCGATTTGCTCAAATGAAAACACTTAATTAGGCAAATATATTGTATTCTTCAGATTGTGTTTTGTATTTTTTTCAATGCATTAATACAATCAGTTAAAAAATTAGATCAAATGATTGATTTTATTTTAATGTATATACTTTTAGTATTTTATCCACTTTAAATTAATTTATTAACTCAATTTAAGATGACATTTTTGTACTTAATATAAAAATTAAACATACAAATGTTGCTATCATATAATATATAAAGACACGATTGAAAAACTTTCACTGCATTTAATGGCATAAGATTTAAGAGATTAAACATTTATAATCATATATTACACAATGGCTTTTTGTCTTAAATGTATGGCCTTGAGGTTTAGTTTAGTTAGATTTTTTCTGTGACCTTTTACGGTAGCTTATAATTCGTTTTGTGATTTTTCATGTGATTTGTCAGTATACAGAATTTACAACAAAAATCTCCAATTGTGTTTTTTACTTTATAATTACTTTAAAATATTCACAATTTGCATGTTTTTCTGATCCTCACATCTTTAGCCTTACAACTAGTTATATAATAATAACTATAATTAAATAATCTTCAAACTATCCTTATACTGATAGATAATATAGATATATTTGGCTAATCTATACTTTTTGATTAACAAGTATTTTAGATATTGGCTGGGCAAAAGTTGCAGCCTTGTCTTTTAGAATATTTTTAGTTAGTTCTTTCTGAATTTATATGGTTCTTCCGAATTCTTTATTTTTTCTGTAACTAGTTTTTCCTCAATTTCAATAAAGCCTTAGTTTGTGAGTTCAAATCAACTTCCAGCTTATGTTGTGTAGCTAGTTATACAAAAATATAGACTATCTCGTCTACATCCTCATCTCTATTAAAATTCATATGATCAAGATATCGTTTTAAGAATTTGTTCTATATATCAATCATGCATGACGTGGTTACGTTTGATCATTCCTCTTAAGATATTTTTTATTGCATGTTGTAGTTTTTACAAAATCCTTTCAATGTCTTATCTCTTCTTGTTCCTGCAATTGCAGGTACATTTTTTTTTATAAAACACTCATTAGATCATAATATAATTTAAATTGTATATGTATTATGTATATATTAATATATAGTAATGATAAATTATGATTATTTTACATTAAAAACTTAAATAGAGCATTATTTATGGCGTCAGTCACCGACGACGGACACAGCGTGTGGAAATACTAAGCATACAAATTATATTTTTGTGATTAAAAAAATTATGAAACAGGAATACCAAAATATAAATATTTAAACTTGCGTTTTTTAGTTTAGAAAATTGTTTAGTTTTTTTCAACTTAAAAACAACTTGTAAACATATTAAATAATCTGTATATTCTTACAAATTAACATAGTATTTAACTAGATTTAAAACATACTGAGAGATGGACCATTTCTTCAATTGTCTGTTTTCAAACCCGCAGTCATCTGTGGATGTCACGGCGTAATGGTAAAATTTTATGTCAGGCACCGGTGACTGATTTGGCTCCAAAATAAGTTAAGGAGCACTGAAGCATTAATTTTGTAGACATACGTGTTGATTCTGGTATTTGGTTATCTTTATTTTTATGTGTATTTTAGTAATTTTGTATTATCTTTATGTCATTGTAATAAAAAAATATATATAATTTCTAGTTTATGTACCTAGAATTGCTGTGGTACAGTAAAAATTTATAACACGCGTGTTTATTTATGAGTATTATTTAAATTAATAAAAAAAAATATATGTATTTTTTATCTTCAATATATAAATTTTAATAGATTTTTAATTAAATGTCCAAAAATTTTGTTATCATTCGAAGTCTTGATTTTACAGCATCGAATATATAATTAAATATGTTTTTATTGGGACTACTTTATACATTCATTGGTATCAATCGTAGAAGTTTGTGAAAGTTTTTAAATAAATAGTAAACGTATATTTCAATAATGAAATCTCACTATGTTTAATTAAATTTAATTCAATAAATCAATACAATTAATTATTTTATGATTGTGATTCGCTATGCAAAATATTTATCTAAATCTATATTAGATAGAAAATGGAACGACCATGCAATGAAATTATAGTTTTTTTCTAAATCTGGAACACGACATCATTATTCAACTTCGGATCGACTTTATTAGCGTGACAGGGGCGCACTTTATTGCTGAACATAAAGAATTACAGTTTTCCATCCACATATTGTGACGGTCTCATTATCCATTATGGAGTTGTAAATCTTCAGATCGGAAATTTTATCGCTGCTCTTAAATCCACATTATATAGGAGTGGTGTTACATTCTCATGGTGTGGTCTTAGCTTTTATGGCGATGGGTTAATTTTGTGATTGCGTCAGAGTTTATGACGCTGAAACAAATTGGCGCTACGCAAAATCGACAACGTTTTGTTTGTCTGTGCACATTCAAAAATATCTGCGCTGAAATTACCTCAACCGAAAGTTTCTCGACGTACAAATACCATCAGTATTAATTAAATTAATTTACGCTTGTTATCAGCGACCTCCATTACTTTGAGATTATTACCGTGATAATTCCAATAAAACAAATTTTAACAGGACATTTAAAGTTGCGAGGAATACTAATAAAGGACTCAAACTTTGCCTCGTGTAAATACCAGTGAATAAGAGGATGTCGCGAGAGTACGAAGAATTTCTACTCAAACTTGTTTAGCAACTTTTCGAATGAAATCGCGAATGTGGATAATAAAAAGTTCATTGCAATACTTTATTGTTGAGCAGATATTGTGTAAATATATTTTTTTATCAATGGATAATGCATACAGTCAAAATATTACGCTTTTGGATATGATCCAAATCTTTGGACAATTAAACCGAAACTGCCATTATCTACAGTTGAATTAACATTATTATCAAATTTAAATTTTGTACTATATGTAATTTCGTATACATATTCGACGATCAAAGGAGTAAGCTGTAGATTATTATTAATATATTTCGACGAATTTTTTTAAAATATTATTTTTGAGGTGATACTGCTTTTTTTCTCTTCAGCTGCCATGAGCTTATATATTAAATGGGTCACAGGTTTCGTGAATATTGGCAAAGACATCTTTTGTTAAAATATTTCAATTTTTTTACAAGATATACCCTAAAAATGAGATCAAGATATTGATTCCAATTTTATTAAATTTAAAATTATACGATAAATGACGGTACGCCATGTTGTTGTATTAAAATAATTTGTTATGAAAAAATAAATATTTATGATATAATAAATATAACCTTTTTCAATTTTACTCCGTATACGAAACCATTCAAACGCTCTCATAAAATATTTCTCTAGGAGTAAGAAAAAAGGGTTCTTTGCTAAAATAGTAATACATGTTTGAAAGCACGCAGAAAAAACATAACGTTCATAAAACATATATTATATACAATTCTAGTGTGGATATTCTATATTAATAAGTATATCATAAATTTTAATAACTAACTTAAACGAGAAAATATTAATATTATGAATGTTCAGTTTATTCTCTACCGAACGCGGGATTAAATTATAAAATAGTCACGTAACCGGAGGATTCAGTCGTACTTGCAGCATTTCCCGGAGTTTTCCGGAACACAGTGTTAATTAAATATATATTTTTAATATTGCACTTATTTGTTTAATAATATGTTTCTTTTTAAGGTATTTTTTTATTGCACATTTTTCGTATGGCAATTCGCGCCATATTCGCAGACGTTGCCCCGTAGAAATAATGCAAAAAGTATGAAATTTATTGTGCCATTATTGTAAGCCTTCCCACACCGTACTGCGGCAAGGTATGTGCAGCCAGAAGTCGGCTTTTGAGGGGACCCCTGTTCTTTGGATAAATAGATAAAATGGAGATTTATCGGCGAGGATCCCGTAGCGTGCTGAATCGCGAGCGCTCGTTAAGAATTAATGAGATGAAAAAATAAATTATCAACTTTCGCCCCAGTGCTGTGTCTCATTTTCTGTTGTCTGTTATTTTATATTTTTAATGAATGAATTCGGTCCCCATGAATGGCGGATGTATATAGGTCATGTTTTTAATAAGGCTCTTAACATAAATAATACCACTCCACATTATTTTTATTACCACGGACGAAGAGTAATTAATTTTAAAACCTAAAATTGAAATTTTACTAATTTAATCAAAATGTTCTCATTTTCTTCTTTTTAAGATACATTTTTAAATAATAAAAAAATATGGACCGCTATCCACCTCACTAATGCCACCAGCATCTTATCATGTTGTTCTACTTTATCCCTCGTAGATTTATGTGTGGAATATACTTCAATTATTTTTTATACGTTTAATATATATTTTGAGATTTATATAAATTTCGTCAATTTGTGTAGTAATTTATTATATTAAAAATATACAAAATCTACAGATCGTTCACTATCAAATCTACAAATAATTTTGTTCCCAAATATATTTTACTAATTCAAGATCGAGAAATCGTTCATTATTAGCACGCGACTAGGAAAGCTATATGAATATATTCATGTTGTTGGGCCATATAGGTGTCAGTGATCTTTGGTGCGTCCGTTTGTTTCCTCTTAATTTTTATATTCCAATACAAATAAGTCCCAAACTGTTTCAGTTCCTTTTCAAAAGATTTTAAGTTAATATTTACATTTTTTTTTCATGAAACAGCAATTTTTTGTAAAATATTTCACCCCTCAAACATGTGTGACGCATATTCAGAGCATATTCGACATGTCATAGTTTAGCACAAGGACGCAAAACAATCACTGAAAAGATTTTCAAATTATACGGAAGTTATATATTATATAATATAGGTAAATATATATCCCCTTAATATATAAATAGTCTGGAATATAAAAAAATATGTAAAGAAAATATATCGTCATTAATTGTTCTGTTATATGAAGAGATCAAAGAAATGGCAATACTTTGCATTGAAAATGTCTACATAATTAGCCAAGTGGTTAGGCAGAGTAATAACTCTGTATATGTATAGTAACAAAAATGAAAATGAGAATAAATATATAATTTTAAAATAATTTTTATCAACAACAAATCATTTTTAGCATAATAAACTTATTTTTTAATAAATTGTATAATATGTATTTATCACAGTAAAGTAGTTTTTTTTCTTGATTGTATAAACCGGTTCATATTAGCCAATTCTTGCTTTTACTGATAAAACTTCCAATAAATTTTAATACGATAACACTTCTCGCGTCGGATAGCGATCTGCAGGAAATTGACGTATTAAAAGATTCGACGGGAAGAAACCCTGGATAGGATTAATCCGTCTTTTCGATTACTACTAATGGATTTCAGTACATAGCTCTACACTGGCGTACCCTCCGCGAATAAAGATGGAATTCTAACTTTTAAAAGCGATTCAGTTTTCGTGTACTTTTTAAACAGAAAGCAATTTCCCGCGGGGTTCAACTTGTACGGTTCAATTTTGCAGGGAGCGTTACAGAATCCGAAGCATGCTACCTATAGTTTGTTTGATTTCACTCTTCAATCTAAAGGAATAGGAATAGATCCCATATCCATCTGAATCAAACTATCCTGTATAAATAAACAATGCTAGTACATCTCATTTCAACAAAATAATAATACATATTTTTTTTGTTTCAGGTATTTGACATTTCAACAATCTTTATTTGGCGTCTGGTATTTATCACCCATAATAGCACCCACAAATTTCCATGCTCCTCCCCCCCTTCCATTACCCCCAAGTGATTTACATACACACTCTGGATGTATCTGGTAAATTCAAAGTTTTTAAGTTATTAAATTATGTTGGGTCGGTATTCTGCACCATTCAAACCTTCATCAAATTTTCGCGAAAACTTTGCCAACGCGTAAACAAAATAGCTGATGCTCGACGCGGGCGTAATATTTCACGTAATAAGCGATCGAAAACCTTTTGTTTTATTTGCGTCCACTTTTTAATTAAAAGCGTGCCCCGTCGTTACTTAGTTGTAAATTTTGTAAGACAACATTTTTTTTAATTGGATGGGTATCGATTCAACAGCGTCGCGGAAATTTATCATCAGAAAATTGTGCAAGTTTTCTCTGTTATACTTGCGTAAATATTTAACGTAATTCTATTCTTAAAATTATTGCTTCAAAGGTTATTATATAATAACATTATATATAGAAATAATATTCATTTCCAGGAATAAAATAAAATAGTGGAATAAAAACGACCTATTTTCTTATATAATATTATTTTAGTATATTTGTATTTATTTGCTTCAGATCTTTTGTAAGTGGTATTATGTTATGAATGCTTTGATGGTTAAATATATAATAATAGCATTTAGATCAATTTTCCATCGATACTTTTTATAATTTATAAAATACATGAATGAAGCATGAATTTATTATATTTTCATAATAGTTATATAATGGGGCCGAATAGAAATATGGAATTCACTACTACAATGATATATTTGTCCATCCCTGAACGTTCATAACCGCGGCCATTATCACGTTGGCATAATTTATCGTTCAAGTTTATAGTCTCCGAGGGTAACTTTGGATATTCCGTTTTTGCAGATACCTTCAACTAACACATTTCCAATTTATTTTTTTCCTAAAATTACGATTTATTTTAAACAAATTTTTATATTTTGCAAATTATACGTAATCCGTTAGGCGTTCCAATTCGTGTGGGTTGAATAATAACAGGCGAAATGAATCGAATTAATCTCTTTGACTTTTTGCCTTGCTGAATAAATTACACACTTGAGCTAAACAAAAATGAAATAATTTATTCAAAGCGTATATAGGGGATAGTAGGAATTATAAATGAGAAAGTTGGCTGTTAAAAATGAATCCATTCTTTGTCTTGGGTAGTGAAGACGGTTCTTTTTAAATCGCGATATTTTTCGGGACCTTTCGCGGAGATTTCGCCAATTTTTTTCTCTTTTGCGGAACATCTTAAGGTAGATTAAAATGAGCCGCTCAGTGAATGTGGAAGTCGTTTTGAGATTATGACACTTTTATGAATATTCATGAGGCTCTCGCGGAGTACTGCTCTCGGCTTTATGGACCCGAAAGTGTACCGAAAATGTCATGCCGTGTAGGCAAAATTATTTATTGATGTAATTTCTATTTTTAACAGGTTACTGCTGACACCTTAAAAATTATTGCGATTTTTTTAATAGAAAATTTAATATAAACGCCGGCATACTCCGCCATTAAGTAGGAGCAATAAAATTTAAAATTACGCTTAGCAGCTAAAAATAACAATTAAATTCAACTTTATTGATTTAAATTTAAAAAAATAAATTAAAAATTAAAATCTTATTTATAATCAAATTAATATATTCGTCCGTGTTTACATAAATAATGCAAATGGCCGAGTCACTTAAATATTCCGTGGGTCAATTAGGGAGTGACAAACTCGTAAATAATACATATAGTTTTATTGTTTGCATATATTAATACTGAAGTGTGTTTCTGTTTCAAGTTTACCAGTAACACTAAGTATAGTTTTCCATGGCGTTCTATGAAGTGTGCAAATTTTAATTTGCCTCCACTCCTCGGACTACTTTGCGCCACAGCTGCCTCAAGGGTTCCTTCGCTGGTTTATTTAATTTTCTAATAGAATTTTAAGACTTTTCGCTGGCCGCTTAATGAAGAATATAAATGTAAAGTTAGACAATAATTAATTTGTAAATAAACCCGCAAAATCATCAGATAAAATCTTATAATTTAATTAAATGTGTACCAAGGGCTCGAAGTCGTATAGGGAAAATCGCTTTGCTTTACTCCGCGATATTTTTCCGAATCACTTCCTTCGCATTAGCAGCTGTACTTCTACTTGTTCATATTACAAGACGGTGGTGGGTTTCTACCCGCTTTCGAGAAATAGTGACTGTGGAAATTTATTTAATGAATGCCTCAGAGGATATAATCGTACCGTAGAGCAAATATTGCTCCACTCTACCGCCTTTGCCTTGGTGCAAGCTTACGAATAAAAAGGAGAGATTGTAATTTACTTTGACCCAGTAATTTCAGTAGAGTGCTTTGCAGATTTACAGTATTGTTCCGTTTAAGATATTTCACTTTTTCAAAATCAAAGATTATTTCCATGTATAATAGCGTATATAATTATATTTTAAATTAAGATTTCGGATAGAGCACCATTTTAATATGAAATTCGGTGAAAATAATATTTCGCAAAATGTTTCCCAATTAACTAAATTAAGCCTTAATTTTAAATATGGGTTTTAGGCAACTATCGTTACGCACGAAAGGAATAAATTTTGTAACAGGTGAGAGACTTTTTAATTTTTTTTTGTTCAAACTTTGAGGAGAAAACAAAAGTAATTTGTTCTGAAAAAAAATTCAGCAGTTGGATTTCGAATTAACGAAAGTACGTAGACGTAGATAAATCAAATTAAAAACATAAAATATTTAATTAAAATCATAATAATTATCCAGTAATCAAATTAGTTTTGACAGTCGTCATGATTCAATCATTAATTATTCTGATTGGTGTCACCCGCATTCTGGCTGTTTGAAAATGCTAAATTTTCGCTTCTCAAAAGATCGAACGGTCCAAAATGATATTTACTTAAAAAAATAATGCCCGTATATTTTGATTGAGCAAAGCTCGATGTTATAAATTTTTTAATATTATTTTAACATTTCTGCGAATTGATTGATACCTTATTTTATGCGAAACATAATAATTTTAGTATTCTTCAGTGATAGAATCAAATTATTTTATTATTAACAATGAGGAGAGTGGATATTCGCGTATACTCTAAATGGAATTTAGCATGCAGTGTGTTTGTCACATGGTATCTCTAGTCGAAGTACTCAATCCGGCGTAGTGCTTTACTAATTAATCCAAGTGTAGTATTGTTTGTGTATTCACATTTGCATACATTATTGCTAGATGCTTCGAAATGCGCAAATTCTATTTATATTGAGCGTATATGTCACCCGTCAAAGGCAACATTGTTATGTGATTGTTATCACACATTTACATTAGCAAATTACGTAATGAAATTTATAAAGTAGATTATTTATTTTAGTAGTAATATGTAAATATTCAAGGGATTTCTCTGGTTAAAATTAAAAGATACTAGTTAAATTAGAGATATTTTATATTCACGAAATATTCCTCTTAAATTTTAAATCTATTTATAAATAATTAAATATACTTTTTTATCTGTCGAATAGCTTAGAGCTTTCAAATTCGTTTATAATATTTACTTATCAATAGGCGATAAGTACCACTTATTTCGAGATGAATATTTATTATCGTAGCTTAAAAAAAGCATAGTCCGGGTTGCGCTCTATCGAATTTTCTTACTCTTAGTGCCCTGAAAGCAACTTGAAAGAGGATGAAGATTTATCGCTGATAAAAAATGAATACCATAGTGTATTCGTAACTCGCATTTTGTCATGAAATATTTTTTTTAATCAAAGAACATGAGAATTTGTCAACCGATGAAAAAAATTCAAAAATAAATTGAAAAAATGTTTTTCTCCTTTAATAGTTGAGTAAATTCCATAGCCAGATGTGAAAAATACATAAAATTATTATTCGAAGCAAGAAAGCAGGTTTAGGTTTTGGAATGCGAGTTTGATTTAGAATATTCCATTGTTTTTTACTTATGTTTTCGTAAAGGGTTCGTTTTCCATTCCTTTCTAAATTTTAGTTTAAAATGGTGCACGTGTTTTTTCGTTAATCTTTGTTATCCAGCCATACTTTAAGCAGCATTCGAATATACTCTAAATCAGCGATTTCCAACCTTTATGCTAATACGCCTTCCCGAAAAAAAAATGTCCTGGCCCCTCTATCTTTAATTTTTTAAGATATAATAATACAGACACTTTTGAATAATAAAATAATAACAATGGTTTGATATAACACATATATATATATATCAAGGGCCAAGGTGGACTTGATGTTGGGTGTGCTGATTGTGGAAAAAAATATAACAAAAAAATACAGTTTTTTTTTAATGAATTTTATTATTATTTATACATTAATTCTATTCTTCGTTTTTGCGACATAATTTTTTTAATGAAACTATCGTAAAGTGTGCCTTTCTATTTTAGTTTTATAAGTATTGTTTTCTCTATTGATATTACTTGAAAAATTTATGTCGCAAAACGAAGAATATAATTATTGTATAAATAATGATGTTGTTTATTGCCACAAAGTTTATCAAATCTTGGGTGCAATGTGGAGAGTGCCAGTCGTTTCGACTACTAACCTGGCTTGATTTTCATAGTAGTTAGTGCCGAATACCCCACCCCGTTCTGAATAAATAAGATATTACAAATAGTAGAAGCACTTTATATTCTTTGCTAAGATTCATCCGAAATTAAATTAAAGTTTCATTTTAAACTGTTATTTTAGTAAACTTTTCTTCTCAATGGTTAACAATTCAAATTCGTCACCTGCATTGTCGATAAATGGATCCTATACTATATTCATAAAAACTTTGAGAAAACAAGGTCTTTAAAAATACAATACTAAACCATCATAGTGTTCAATAAAAAGTTTTTTGCTTGCTTAATATTAGTCGTGGTCCAGAAATCTCTTTATTTTGTAAATTATATCGAATTCACTCTTTTGTAAATTTATTTCTATAACTTTTTAATAAAAGTTATCATATTGAACGACTATATACATTTGTGATCCCTGCATCCCTTAAAATTTTAATCAAATAGGCAAATTTCAAAATAAAATTATCGGTGATTTTCTTCGAGAATGGAATTTTTTTTTGGATTCATATATACAGGTTTTACACTTCAAATTGGACGTTTTACAAATGGAATTGGACGTTTTACAAATCAAATTGGACGTTTTACAAATCAAATTGGACGTTTTGCAAATCAAATTAGATACCTCATTGTATTTTATAAAAAAACTTGTACATTCATAATACAAATACATATTATGTACATTTTTAAATAAATGAAAGATATTTAGATAACAATTATTTTATAAATATTCTTTTGCAGCAGCTGCAGGTAATTTCATACCTGTATACATGTTCATGAAATATTTATAGAAATTTTATGGCTTTGAATTAACGGCAGAGTGAGAAATTTTTTCATGCCATACAATTCTATTATAAATAAATAAATATCTTTTATTTATTTAAAAATGTACATAATATGTATATGTATTATGAATGTACAACTTTTTTATAAAATACAATGAGGTATATCATTTGATTTCAAAACGTGCAATTTGAATTGTAAAACGTCCAATTTGATTTGTAAAACGTCTAATTTGATTTGCAAAACGTCCAATTTGATTTGTAAAACGTCCAATTTGATTTGTAAAACGTCCAATTTGATTTGTAAAACGTCCAATTTGAAGTGTAAAACCTTTATCAAAGAAAAAAATATATCGATTTGGTATACATCACAGTATTTAATTGAACGGGAATAAAAATAACTACATTTAAAGACTGTACTAGCTATTTTTTTTAAATGTTTAATCCGTAATGATGTAGCTAATTTACCGATTCACGGTTTAGTTGAAAAATGTGCGAAAATTTTGCTTTTCTCAAAATATCTTTGTTTATTCATCAATAATAATTTTGTGTTCTTTAAATTATATCTCATGGAATACGCGTTTTTAAATATTTGAAAATTTTCTGTATCGCAATTTTCAGTGTAACGTTTAGCTCCTTTATCGGTTTTATCGCTATCTTCTCAATGTCGAAAAAACATAGTTTTTTCATAGATTTTTTTCTGGCGGCCATTTCCAATGAAGACAGAGACATCAATTCTTTAATATTGTATCGCTTTAAAAAATCAAACCAATTCAAGTTTACTTATATACTTCGCTTCAATTAATTTTTTAATATTATGCAATATTTAATAAGTCTGTAAATAATAAAAATATATACAGTGCACTCTCGATTATCCGGGTTAATGCTGGGGAGGATGATCACGGGATAGTCGAGAAACACGGATAATCCGAATCATCAGAATTTTTATTTTATTTTCAGAATATAATATCCATATATACAACACAAACAAATAAGTAAAATATATTGTTTTTTTTATCATATATACGAACTTAAAAATATAAAAAAGTTTACTATGTACACGAATTAAAAAAATCGGTTATTTTCATTTGTTTTTGAGATTTTTTTATCGAGCTTCTTATTTCACTTTGAAATATTCTTAAAACTATTACATTATTATAGTCAGTTCCCCTTTGTTCGGCGTAATCTAGCAATGTTTCAATACAATCCACGCCTTCAAAAAAAAAAAAAAATTCTAATAATCCACACATTTCAGATACAAAATTTTCTTCATTCTCTTTCGAATCCATTAAATCTGTTTCTATGTCAGGAAGAATCTTTCTCATGATCAGACGAGTGTTACTGGTTTTCGCATTGAATTGTACTTTATCCATGTAAAGCATCCAATACCGTAATTTTTTTCCAAAAATTTATCAGATTATCATCTTCTCGACAAGAGTTTTCAGGAACGACGATAAGACGTTTCATTGATGATACCAACACCTTGGTCCATAGGTTGAATCAGTGATGATGTAACATTAGGGGGGGCAAAATATTTATGTCATAAGTCCATCGTTTGTCTTCAATATGCAATTTCGGATGAGAAGGAGTATTATCTAGTAACAAAACTGGTTTCTGTGGCAATCCCTTATTTTTCAAAAATAATCGCACTTCTGGGACCCATTTCTTTAACCAATCTTCGAAAATTTCCCTGTCCATCCATGCCCCTTTCTGACCATAATAATCGACGGGAAGATTTTCTATTCAGATTCCAACCAATGATCGTGGTTTTTTTGCTTTTCCAATCACCAAAGTTTCATTTAGCTAGAGATCCTGATGCATTTCCACAACCATAACAGTTATTCTTTCTTTAGACGATTTATGTCAGAGCCGACTTTTTCACTCTCATCAGAAGCTAACGTTTTTGTTGGTAAAAGCACTTCCGAGTACAAGCCAGTTTCATCTGCATTATAAATTTGATCAGATTGCAAATATTCTTGAAATTCGACATAGAATTTGTCAGCAGCTTCAGCATTTGAACTGAGACGTTCTTCCTGAAACGTTAGCTGACGAAGCCCGTGTCGCTGTTTGAACCTCGTCATCCAGCCTGACGAGGCGTTGAAACTTTCTTTAAGTCCTAGATTCTCGTGAAATGTCTTTGCTGCTTCGATGCACATTTGGCCGCTAATTGGTATTCTCTCTGCTCGTTTTTGATTCCAAATCTTCGAATGTCGACGTTTTCATACTCTTTCTTTCCGAAGACCTGCGGGAACTATCCACAATCTCTAGCAAACGCCTCAGGCTTATTTTTTTTGTTTGACTATATCTCAAACAGTTTGGAATGCAATTATATATTCTTCGGAAGTTTGACGTGGATTCTCTCATTTCGAATCTCTCAATTATTGTAAGTTTTCTGTTTTATCGTGGAATTTTCAATTTTCTCTCGTTTTTTGTTAATCGTTCTTTCTCCATTTTTTAACGGTATAGATGTGTAAGAGCCAAAATATGATGATTTTTTTGAGGATTACATATGCAACAAGAAAAATAATATTACACCAGAAAGAAATTGAAATAATCAAACATATGTGTGTAATGAAAAAATCTGCTCTCATAGCGAAGACACGCGCTTCTTCCTGCTAGGAAACAAAGCAACTGAATAAACAAACTGCGAAGGAACTTCGGAAGGGACCGAAGATTTCGTGAACATTATGAATTTTTTAGAACAAACAGCAAGAGTCGAGCTCACAAAATATGGGCAGTAAATATCAGGAATTAATGGCGGGGCGACGTTTCTGTTTGTCCCTATGCGTATTTCGTTCAAACAACATGCGTATTCAAGATCGCAATTCATTAATGCGTCTTATAATCATAATAGAAAAAAATCAATCAAAATATTTTCAGGCACGGATAACCCGCAAACCGGATAATCCATGCACGGATAATCGAGAGTACACTGTATTAGAAAATTATACGGATTTCCATAGAGTACCAATACAAGTACTGTTTTAAATATACAACCGGAACGTGGAGAATAACACTAAACTTGCGAACCAAGAAAGCTGTGAAAGCTCGCCTCTGTATTTTGCATTGTACGAAAATACAATGTAATACGTATCATCGCATTGGTATATTTTTTCAATCCCACGCATCGATAGCCCGCGGGTTGATTAAATTTTTAATATAAGACCCCTTCCCCCATCACTTTCGCAATCCGCCAAACAACAACAATACACTAATTCGCATGCCGTTTATTACTTTGCGACGTTAAACGCGCTGTTCTACGGCGGCCTTAATCCGGGATCACAATTTTCAACGGCAATTTATTACAATCGCGACAATGATACAATACTCCAGCCATTCCCTGTTGATTTATGGGACGCGCTGGTAGAAATGCATAAAAACAATTCCGCTGTTTTTGTCGGCCCGTCCAACTACGGCCCTGTTTTGTTTGTGCCACCCCTAAACAGTAAAAGCCGGAGATATATTGGACTGTGACGCCTGGATTTACGGTATAACTGTGTGTAAATAAGAGTTTTAATACTCTTAGTTTATCTGATGGCAGTATATGTATCCTTAACGATCCGTGGATTGTTTCGTCGTGGTTTGGTGTTTTATTGAGCGAAAAAGAATTATGGAATCCTTTCGAAACAATGCTGAACGCGAATCTACATAATAAATATATATAAAACATAAATTTCAATCCCTTGTATAATTCGCAATATCTTAGGTAATAGTTAGTTGAAATTGGCATCTTGATAAACTTCGCTTTAATTCGTGGTTAAGACAAGTTTTCAACTACTTACCGTTCGAAACTGTCATAAACTAAGCTATAACACTCGATACAATATATTTAAATATTTCAATTATATGAAGAATTAATCGCTGAAACGTATTTTCTAATTGAATGATCTCGTATACCGCCTCGATATTGTTTCCTGAGAATTTTGCAATGCGGATACTGCAAAAATGGCTTTTATCCAGAGAATGGAGTATCCAATTATAAATGTAGCCATAGAATTATCGACTCGGAACCAGAACAAGATAGATTTCAGTTGGCTTCGGATGTAATTAGATGTGACATGCCAACGAAACGTTTTGACAGCTCCGGTTCAATTAGTGATGCTCAATAATTCAGCGGGGATCTTTGCAATTTATGTATGGGCATCGTGTAATTGAAACATAGTGTCTGTAATATATTGTACAAGTTTTTGATTAAGGGATAATGAGCTTAAGTTTTTCGTGTTTGACCTTTATTCTAATATAACCTTGTTAATTACACACATGAGTTACAGAACGGCTGAATTAGTTTTTGCCCTCTCTATGACATTCTCCATATCCAATTTTTTTTTGGCCAAACTCTGGTCGATAAGTTTCTTATATCTCGGGTGTTTGTTTTTTCCACTCGAGTGAAATGTGTGGTTTGTTCGCAGCTCACATGTCTATTACTTGAGATAGCAAAAAAATATTTTGATGCTTGTTGGAAATTGACCTCTCTCGAGATGATCGATAAAAAAGTTATTTCAGAAAAACTATGGAAATATATTGCTTTGTTATTATCTTATGTATATTTAATCCAATATCAAAATCTAATTTATATTTTAATTCTACTAATACATAGAGAAAATATATATTATTTATATAAATAAATGAACATATCTTATTAGGTAATAAAAAATACCTTTTCTGCGATTTAATTATTGAAATCATTTTTGATAATAATCTTTATATGTGTATAATGTTATTTAATTATTTCCGATGCGTGTGCTGCGGGTCTTAGATGTTACAGGGATTCATAATAACTATTTATCACCGTATATCCTCTACCGGAGGGGGACTAGCCATTAGATTAATCATTGAAAAAAAAATTGTCGAAATGAATGACATCCCTCTATCATACCATTACAATTAATGGTCACCAACCCTTATAAACAAATCAAACCTCTAAACTAATACATCTACTGATTCAAGCTATTTGAAGGAACTTAAAAGAGCGCAAAACAAATTTGTTATATATTCTCGATAACCTAATCCCACATTTATTACATCTAGTTGACACAAACAACATGGAGTTGACTAAAAGCCCAAGAAAACTTTGAAAATTTCTTAACAATATAATTCATTCCTAGAAAATTATGTAAATGTTTGAATGTATGTATATATTTTTGAATAAGTATATCTGTTCTTTAACGGATTTCTCACCACAGAACCGGTCATACTGGTTCTGTGGGAAGGAAACCCCTAAACTGTCGACCGATAAACGGTCTAGTCTCGATACTTTCCACGCCACTTCCCTTTTTGAGAAGGTCTATCTCATGATGAAAGGATTGTTATTACGCGACAGGGTTAATAACCCCTTGCGACTTGTCACTTATGACTCGTTATAAGCAGATACTCTTAAAGAAGATGAGAATAAATACCTACTTGCCTAGATACAGTCGGGAGGGTAAAATCCGATACCAACAGTCGTAGAAGATGCCAGCAATGGCCAAGAGAGGGATACTCTTTAAAAAAATGCATATCACGATGGCTTGGATCCCTGCGGTATGGCCACAAAATTCTATTCCATTCTAGAGACTGGTGCTCAGCGAGTGATTATCTCATGGCTGGCAAATGATGATGATGAAATGAAATAATATTATTATGTTTTTACTCTTATAGTGGTTACAAGTATGTAAAATAAATAAATAATTTTAAAAAATCGCATTTAAAATATTTTACATATTTTATTTTAATACATAATTGAATTATTAGTTGAATTTTTTATGGGCGAAGAAATTTTATCGCTTGGATATTATTAAATGAAATTTGAATCCAGCTTGAGCTCGTTTAATAAAATGCTCCATTCCTAAGATTCTTTATCTAGGTATTAATAAAATATTATTATTCTCAGATTTTTTTTGTTGGTCTAATGACAAGTGATTTATTTCACCCTGTTAAACGTTAATTATTTAATAATACCTTCTTTAAGCAGTTTTTTTCCTATATTTAGATGAAACTAAGGTTGTTTCAATCAAATAGTTTTCTGTTGTTAAATTTTTAGTCCTAATTTTTTTTATCGTTAAGTGATTAACTCTGCTTTCTTTTTGTCGTAATCATCTGACTCAATATTCGCCGAAACGATTTTAATTAACTCTTCGTCACCTTTTCACCACCTTCGGCATATTTTTAAATAGGATCTCTCCAATATCGCTAGGCATAATACTTTTAAATCTTTCACACAATTTGTCTGCGGAATTAAATAAATAATAAGAAAATAATTTATGCCATTTGTGAAAGATATTTGAACGTACCGAAAATCTTAATATATAATTATTATTATCATTGAAATTTATTCGTTATATCAAATAATAACATGAATTAGAAATATAGTAATTATTTCATATCAATAAAATTATTTTGAAATATTATTTTTATGAAATTTAACTAATAACTCAAATATTGTCTAAAAAATATGAATCTATGTCACAAAAAAAAGCATCGTATATCTACAACGAAACAAGAAAAATACGAAATATTATATGTAGAACGTGTCTCGCAAACAATGTGTTAATCGTCAAACTACTTATTTTTTTATGGTTTTGCTATCAAATAACATGGCAATCTCTCTCTATAATAACATAACAAGTAAGTAATATTATACAACAAATCAAATTATTTTTGGATCTCTATGAAGCAATTATTGCGAAAGACAATTATTTCATAGTGACGATCTTATCTTTTGCAAAATATTTTCCAGAAACCTTTTTTTTATATATTTATTTATTATAAAAATGAGATTTTCTACACGAAGGGCACTGTCTTTGTATGGAATTGGGTCAAATTTGAAAGCTTTTCTCGTACCTTGTCGAATGTACCTCAATATTGTAAAGTCAAGCACCGCCGCAGGTTAGCTCGGACCTTTTTTCTTCATTACAACACGGTACGCCGTCTTTTAATTAACAGTTTGCATCCACTTTATACATCCATTTTTACCGTGCGGAACAATTCCTTGTTCTAATTCAGCGGTGCAAAACGTTGGTCGGCGCAATTTCGCAAAGGCTGAACGCGTTTACCGGACGGAATAGCTCTTTTCCACGTTCGCATTTATTAGATAATATGATCCGAGCTGGAGTACAAGTCCTGACACAAAAAATGTACATAAAAAAGTAAGAAAATCCTCCAGACGCAAATAAGAAATTTTCACGAGACGCTGAATGGTCTCGAGTGGAAACTTTACCGACTGGACGTTTCAGAAATAAATAAATAAATATATAGAATACAAAATATCTATACAATAATTGTAGGAATTTATTATTCAATATAAATCACAATATAATGTCTTGAAATATTATTATTAATTAAAAATGTTAAATATTTATTATTTAGCAACATAAAAAATATATAGCGTAACGTTCTACACGGACATAGTATAATAAAGTTTAATTGAATTTGTTAAAAAAAGCTTTGTTTTAAATCTTTAAATAAAATTTAAAAAGCTCAACAAAAAAGTTGGATTTACATAATTTTCAGATTTAAATGTGTATGTAATATTAATTTGGAGCAAGATAAATAGTGTCTTTCAAGCGTTGACACATTTTAAACCAGAGAACATACACAACACAACTTTCTCCTTTGGATACTATCTTCAAAGCTTTTACGTGAAAGCAAAGTTATTAATATTATATGTTGGGCTTTTCAGAACCAAGAAACCACGCTCTATTTATTTTCAGCCGCATATTTTTGCATAGCATTCACGTACGAAAAATATTTATTACAATTATAATTTTATGGCCTCGTACCTTTCTCATGCTAAATCATAGAATTTTATTCATAATACAAAGCGCGTTTACTCCCCGGCGTTCAAGAGATTATTTAAATCGTGATGAAGGTCAGTGAGGTCCAAGACGCGGACCCTTACGCAAAATACATTTTAAATGAAACAAATTAAAATAAATAAAACCCGACGTCTCTCAGAGATTCAACATAGCAAAGAGAAAAATAAATGTTTACATGTACAGAAAGCTCGGATGCCATCGGGGAACAAATCGCCAGGGAATAAATCGACACTGCAATAAATCTTCATCCATCTCCATTTCGTATTGAGACACAACGCTTAGCGCTCCATATATTCTGGAATGTTCTTTGAAAATAACAAACAGATTTAATACACATTGATACATTCACTTTTATTATTTCAAAGATCACACTTTTTGATCGAATCTCATGAAGAGTTCGCTTACGAGTTAACACGTTCAATTCGTTCGGAGGGGGTTTGGAAAAGTTTAGTACTTAAAGAATGGAACAAGCACTCGTTAGAAAGTAGCCAAATTTCGTTATCCTCCACAGTGAGTGAGATGGTACTTTGAACCGACAGACTTCTGCTTATTATATTTGAATGGAACGTATTAAGAGATCTTGAACAAAGCCCTCGGTGTCATCAAAGTGTCACGTCTAATTCCGAGATAAAAATTTCGCAAACGTTTACAATTGATTTTGTATTTATTCGATAATAACGGGAAAATAAAATAAAATATTCTTGTACCATATTTTTCTTAATTAATTTTATTCACATTAGTATTCTACATTTTCTTGTAACATTTGCTAGTTGGTGTGCGCCACTGTTTTGATGTTTTGGCTAGGCTCAAGCAATTAAAATGTAATTGCTCTAATGCTATCCTATTCTAAAGGGTAGGGTCTTCTTTAACGTTAGTAAAATTTATGAGGTCATAAAAAATCAGAACGTCCTGAAATGCAAGATTAGATCTCACAACGGGTTTCACATGAATGCATATTTAGAACTATATCAATTAAAATTAAAGAAAATATTTGATTTGATAATTATTTGTTTTTTTTCATATAAATATGGCGTTGGAGAGATGTGCAATGTTTATTAAAAAAATATTTGGAATATTCGTTATTATCAAATATTTAATAAACTAGTGCCACAGTTGTTTTCAATCTTCTCAGCAATTCTGATACGCAATCTTCGGTAATGTTAGCTATTCTGTCTTTATTTACTCAATATTGGCAAAACGTCGTTCTTGTATGCCTTATTTTAACTTTGAAAATAGGAAGTCACAGGAACACATATTGGACGAATTCGGAGGCTAAAGGTGATTTTTTGCCGAAAATTCTTTCTACATTTACCATTTTTTTTTACAAGTGAAAAATAGCCGAGGACACTAAAACACGTAAAACCTTTTAAATAACCTACAACAAGAGCAGGATCTAATTTAGCTACTAATTTCATGGTACGTCAAGGATAAATGTACCAAAACAATAAAAAAAATATAGCAATTTGATAGAGAAAAATTAAATTTTCATCTTTATTAGAATACTCAGAATTTTATACAATTATTTGATTAATTTAAAAACCTTTAAAATAATTTATTTACTATTGTTATAATATTCCAATTACCATGAAAATTATTCTAACATGCAGTGAAATACGGTATTGATGATGATTTAAACATAATAATACTAAAAATTACCTTATTTTATGTTATATAGTATACACGGAAAAGCTGAAATTCATGAATTCGCGGATTATATCGAGTATAAATGCGTTATACGAAACATTTTCAATTATTTTTTTTGTCAGATATACCAGAAGCTTTGTATGATGAAGCCTTTTTTTAATAAACGCTCACAAGTCCTCAATAGGATTAAAATCCAATCCCATTTATTTTGTATATAGTATGTCTCTATTACTTAGAATTGAATGATTTTTTACTCTATTTGGATTATTTATAGGTTATTTATTAAAAAAAATATTATCAACAAACATAATATCTGATATACGTAAATTTAACTGTGAAGATGTATCTAATATAATTTTATTTTATGACCAAGTCGAATTAATCATGTTTATGAGCAATGTATGTATGTATGTACATGTTTGACCATTCAAATTATATCATATTAACCCAGTTATATACTATACATGTTTAAGCATAATGTTTGAACATAATTTTCATTTTCATTAATAAATTGGGCGAAATCTAAATTTGGAAAGTTTTAACAAATGTTAATTAATAGAATGTGGGGCGTATCGTATTTAATCAATTCTCGAGATGGTAGTATTGATAATATATTCCACGATATAACCGATATCAATTGCAAACTTTTCGGCGTTTGCTCAATTCTGTTTACTGTACATCCCACCTGCCGGGTTAACCCTTTCAAAGCGAAATAAATACCCTATTTATTAACGCTGGATGGGAGCTCGAGTTCGCTGGAAAGGGCAGAGAGATCTCTTAGACGTTTTCCCAATCACGAAACACGCCCGAAGCGATCTCTGTAAAACGTAATGAAAAACTTTTATAATTGAATAAAACCCGACTGCTCTTTGTTGGGTGTGGAAGCTGCCGCCCTCCCCGCCACCCTTATCCGTCGGCAAACTTTTTTACCATCTCCCAAGACATCTTTGTGTCTTGGATGGGTATCTCCTACTAGAATTTAAATCGCCCCCCAAACTTCAGTGTCGGTAACAAGTGCAGTCTCGTTCCACTCGAGTCTGCCGTTCGAACAGGGTGCATTCATCGTCGGGTGTACAGATTGTTAGTCGTGTGCTCCATTGGGTATGCATGGAATTTCTTAAACCTCATATATTGCAATTTTATTATACGTTGAATATTTTCAAATCACAGTTTTCAGCCGAGAATGGATGCAGTTTATGGCGATCGTATATAACCTATCCATTCACACTGAGGTGCATATTATAACCGGTGTCTGTGGAAATGCACAAACGTGAGGATGAATCTTTGTTCGGTGAAGTAAGAGATAAACTAATTTGCATTTGGTAGACTAAGTATTAGTTTTCTGCATGTAAATTAAACAACAGCACATTGTGATAAGTCTTCTGCGGAAAATAAGACAAAGTTTGCTATCTTGTTTTGAATAAAATATTTAAATATATGTATTAAAAGCTAAGGGTATTGTTATGTATAATTTTATTTGAAAATCATAATTATAATAAATATAAATATCAAACGATGGTGCCTTTTAATTGTCGGTTGTTGGTGGTACACGTATTGTTTTGCTATTGATTGAAGGATAACTAAAGGACAATTTTCAAAAGAAATTATATTTTTTTCACCCCAATTTCAAATTTTTGCAATTATTACGAAATTGCATGTTTCATGAATTTCATAAAAAAAATTAATGCAAAAAACGTTATCTTCTAGAACAATTATAAGAAGTAATTCGTGTAAAAACATTACTCGAGATAATAAATTAATAATATCTGAATGGATTATAATTATTCATCCACCATATTCAACCCGACTTTGCTCCATCGGATTATCATTTATTTAAATCAATGCAGCATTTGTTTCTAACAATTTTAAAAATATTGTAGGACTGAAAATAAGCCTCAATGTACCCCTTATATTTTATTACAACTCTGAACGAAAAAATAGTTTTAGTTATTCATCAATAATTAATTTTTTTAAAGAATTCGCTAATTTATATCGATTTTTTTTCGAATACTTGCATTAAGATTTATGTTATCAGTCACGCGGTTTGAAAACAACCGCGTCGTCTGAACGTTTGTTTATAATGGAAAATATACCCCAAGCATTTTAGACTTTTTTTAAAACATGAATTATTCTATGAATAAAAATTCATGATATGCTTTTGGTTGATATTTTAGATTTTTCTACTAATCAATACGACGCGTAAATGACACGCACACTCGGCGATATCCCACCGCCGACTACCGACCGTCTAGTTCTCGTGGCACTCGCATTTGGCACATCGTACCGGATGAAAGCGTGAAAAAAATCACACCCGTGGCAGCAAAAGCGAATAGTGTTTTTATAATTTTTTTCGCAATTGCGGACAAAAATATATAATATTAATTCTTTATACGTTTTTAGACAAATTCAAAAAGTTTGTGA
>JAGXCT010037161.1:82673-98709 GCA_022495035.1 Philopotamus ludificatus | reverse complement strand
GCCTATAAGAGTATTTTTATTGATTTTATGATTAAAAATCTATTAAAAATAACTTTCTGCATATTATTTTGTCTAAAAGTTATTTGTAATTACTTCTAACACTGGAATGCACTTTTTAGAAAGAAAAGTAAGGGTCATTAATAACTTGGAATATCATGAATAATGTGAAAAAATATGTGTAGTTTCTGAATATCTTAGTTGTATCTTAGAAATTAATCTTATAAATGAAATTAACTTCTCGAAAAAAATATCATTATTAGATTTGTATTTCTTCAATTATTTTATCGATTATAAATTAAATGACTTGAAAATATTATAAACAAATAAGATATTTCAATATACTCATGAAATACTACCTTCAACACAATAATAGTCTAAAATTGAACGACGTAGGCATATTCTACCACATTACAAAAGCAAGTGGTGCTTATGGAAGTAGTTCACATGTCAAGTACGTCTTGTTATTAAAACAATAACTATCATATATTCTAGCACCGACTATTATTAGTTGTTCTAAATATGAACGGTATATGCACGAATATAATTAATAATACCAATTAATATATAAAAACGTTTACACTATTATATTTCTGCTTATAATTGGATATTTCATAGAAGATACTTCATTAATTTTTCCTAATTATTTAACATTCTCGATTCTCGTTAATTACTACCAGGTTTTGCACTCATATTTCGGAAATAATGATTATATCGGTACATATGTATGCTTTGTAAACAGAACCACAATCGAGCTCGATTCAACACAAAGCAAAAACAAGTTCAATTAGTGAAAACTCATATATGTAAATTTTAAATGATCACCTCGACACGAACCGACAGAAGCAAAAATTGCAAAAAAATATATATCGCACCGGGATAAAGGTTAATTTTGCAAATTTGCAGATTTATGCTTGTGCCATATGAAACTGCGATACCGCATTGCATCATAAGCACGTACCGTATTACTCTCAGTACGTGTTTTTAAAGTTAGTTATGTACATTATTAAAATAATATTTTAAAAAGATATTTGAGATGCATGCGGTTATTATAAACGAATTACGTTTATATCTTTTGAAATAAAAACATATAATGAAATTCTAAAATGAATATTTCATTACGTTTCGGTGGGTGCCGCTATGCTGAAAGCTTTTGGTTTTCAGAATGGTTATTAGTGCGAATGGAAAATTTAATCGTACGATGCATCCGAAAGTTGTTAGTGCATAGTATAATTAAAATTGTACATATATGAAAATACATACAGTCAAGTCTGTATTTTGGATAAAAACGTAAAAATGAACAAGTTTTTTAAATTCCAATAAAAAATATCGTAGTTATTACTTACATTAATAAATACTGCATTTTTAATCCTGAACCTTTTTTCCTCAATTTAAATATTTTTTGTCGTGGAGTTTATTTAATATATATTTAAATAAGATGGATTTTAATTAAAATAGTTAGGAGTCATCTTGTGCATGTCATGGGCGTGTTCGCAAGTGATTAATTCCGTCCAGTAGCTCTCAACTACAGATGCGTGTATACGTATCCATGGGGCAATGCAATCTACATTATTATTTATTAGTTCTATCCTCCAGATTGTTTTATTTTATTCAATAATGTGCATATATTTATTAAAGGTGGGATATTGATAGCATCAGCTCAATTTGAAATGTAATTCGATTCAAATTCAAAACGTGTATCTCGGTGGAAATTTGTTTGCAGCGGGAAAACTTTGTAACGCGATAGTTCGTTGTAATGGTTGTCGTTAATCTTGCTCACCGCGAGCTGGCTCTGATGATGCCTCAGCAACTTCAGACGATAAACAACCTTAATGTAATTACATCCAAAGTTAAAAATATCCCGGTGAAGCAAGATGATGCTCTGCACACCTGACTATGATGCCATATTGTATGCTGGAAGAAATTCTTGTATCCGTGGAAAATGGGAATAATTTGAGCTCATGTTTCGTTAATTACGATTATTATGATGAAGAGAGCGTGGTGTTTTAAAAAAGTTATCTAATAAATTTCTTCGCCAGAGGTTAATTAGACTAATGAAAGTAAATTATGGTAATAAATTATGAAAATTGGTATTTTTTAACATTCGATTAAATGTTAAAAAGAAAACATTTTTTATTCCATTATTATAAATTGGTTTAAAACTTAGGTATTTTTTGTGGATTTTTAAAAGATTTCTTATATCATTGTTTATTGCTAACATATATTAAATTAAATTAATATTTATGAAAATTCCGTTGATTTTTTTATTGCACAAAAAAATTATATCTTCTTGATTGTTTGAAGAAAATCTAATTCTAGTATTCCATTTTCTCATGTTTTTTCTTTAAGCAACATGTATAGGGTCTCTATTATATTTTTTTCATTTATGAAACTGATGAAAATTATGGATTTATGATTATTTCTGTGTCGAATGAAAATAGATTAAACATTTTTACAAGGTTGTTCAAATAAAAAGCGTGTAGAAAAGTTATAGAATTCAAACCAAAATTTAAGATTGATACCTTAAGTTAAATATTAATATGTTTTTTAAAAAACAGTGAACATGAAACCCAATAATAAATTACAGAAAATGTTATTCATACATATTTATTTTAAAAAAATACTAATGATATGTCGAATGCGTTAGAGTAAATAAAGATTTTTGTTTGTTATTACTTTCCTGTCTTTTTGAATTTCTTATTATTAGGAAATCCATTATTTACTCCTGTGTTTTTTGTTTCACATATTGTTTATACATTTCGTGATATCCAGCCGTACCAAATCTACAGATCCCGTTGAAATATTAAAGCTCGTTCGATATTAGGATCATGTTGGGGAGAGAAAATGCTGTTCTATACTCTAACAAATTGCAAGTCCTCGTGAATTAAAATAGCTGTTAGTTAATTTATTAATTTCACTATTTTGTTTACTTTTTTTAGCCATTGGTCATGGCTATTGTGACATAAAATTATGTCATTTTGCGCTAACTAACACTAACGCGTAAAAACGCGCAAAATTGAAAACACAAGAATAAATATTTTGTTTCTGGGAATCGTTATTACGAATAAATCGTATTAAAATATATTGTATTTTAGTGGACTGTGTTATTTCAGAACCGTGTAAAAAAAGAAGTTGAGCAAACGAGTAATTTTTATTCGTAATTTTTTTTTTCACAAAAAAAAAAAAAATAATTTGTGCAATAAGAAGCATTTATTGAACCAAGTCATGTCGAGATATTTTATAAAAAAAAAAAAGTAATACAGGTAATTCCTAAAGTTTTTTGATGATAAATTTGACAATCATATTAAGAAATTGAATAGAGGACATAAATCTAACACCAAATCGTTAAGAAAACCATCAAACTTGCATACTCCTAAAAGGATTGGCAAATCGGCAAGTGAAATCAGCTGGAAAATATTTAAGAGCTATGTGAAATTTCGAAAAGCACAAATTATTTACTACATTTATTTTAGGAAAAAATACTGTTTCTGGATTTACAGAAGTAAAGACCGTTTAACACTTTTTCTCGCCGGACATGTATCCGCAAGAATTTCTCGTGATATTAAAGGTTATTCTAAAAACGATTTGCCAAGTTTTTGACAAAGAAATCGCAAGAGAGAGGCCAAATGATAAAGAGGATAAACGTAGAGAAGCCAAAGAGGGAAATTTTGTTTTTTTTTTGCAACGTGGAAAATACTAAATGATTATAAATGTTAATAATAATGAAGTGTTTTTTTAAATGCCCCGTTAATCGCGAAATTTCGCTTATCGCGATCTTCTCCAAAACGTCGTATTCCTAGCGATCAACGGGGGCGATCAATTACGTGTATTCATTGATCACTTAGTTTTTTGTATTATTCACTTTTATTCTCTGAATACCACTTTTATGTCTTTCTTAATTTAAAATCAGAAGATAAAAAAATCATTTCTTTAAAAAAAAAGGGTATACGTTTCCGTAGTTATACCTGTAAACTTACGATTAATAATTATTTAATTTTCTTAATTGTTTAAAATTGTATGTTATGGTAAACAGTATTTCTTAATTAGCCTCGAATTTTGTAAATACTTGTAACAATATTTGTAACGTTGGTGCTAAAAGTATATAAATATTTATTCAGTTGTGGAAGAAAATGTTTCTCGCAACCAAATTACAAACTTGCAATTTTATTTCGCGTTAAGTTTCTTCATTTGAATAATAAAATTTTGCCTTATAACGATGAAATATTCAAAACATAATATTCTTTTTTTATTCAAGTGTGATTTGAAATTTTTTCGGGCTCCCCCGAAATTCCACGGCATCCGGATTTCGGTAAAGGATTGATTGGATTTAGTCTGTATTTGCCGAACGAATATATTTATCCATCGTCTCGACAATCTGGGCTTTGTTCGACAAATTGTTTCTCGGAGGCATGATGGCGAGGAAATTGTGTCTGGAAGACACTTTTCAGGTAGCCATGTAATAATCGATAACGTATCTGCTATATATAGATAGATATACACAAAAAATGTATAGCATTTTTGCATATAAATTGAGAATATTTTAGTGCAAATATATGGATGTACATAACTCGATTAGCAGAGTTGAGAGAGTTAGACTCGGCAAACTTCCGTTTGTGCCGGAAACTGAAGCAAATTAATATTTAGCGACACGAGAAAATATCATTTTCGCACGGACATAAATTCGATGATTGGATTTGTTCCAAAATTCAGTTCGAAGACTTCAATATGTGTGTAATTTCCTATATTTTACCGATGAAAAAAAACGATTTTATTTTCACAGTAATTCTGTATATCCTCGATTGATATATTTATATTTATCTCACACGTTCAGCAAAAAAATGTTTTTATTATTATTATATTATTATAATCAACGAACGATTACTAATTTATATATATTATTAATTTATATTTTTTTCAAATATTATTAAAAATAATCAGATATTAATTATGGTAAATAAATATTTTCATAAATGGGTCACAAAGCCTCTGTAGAAATAAATCATAGCTAGACACATATTTCCTGCTGCGATCTCAAAATTAATAGCCTCAGAAATGTGGTATATAAATTCGTTATTTTTATGATTAAATATTTGGCGTCCCTTTTAAGTATAAAAAAAAACGCCGTGCTTGTGTAATCAAAATTTTTGTAATTTTTTAGAAAAATATTCCGCAAATGTTTGAACGCTATATGAAATTAGATACGCACTATGAGATACAGAATCTGTATTAAAAATATAAATTACTAAATCTTCTCGTTTTTCTTGTCTCAGAAAATACGGTTAATTTATTTCATAAATTCCCTTTGCAATGAAATTGAATATACATTTTATTTTCTACACAACCTATTGTTGTATACATATATATTTAATTAACTCTTCTCTTGATTAAAAGTCTACCGTTCGACTGCACATACCACAAATTAAATCCGCACGATGAATTTGCATAAAATGAAGAGATTGTACTGCCTTGCAACAGATTTGTATTAAAGTGCATAGCGTATGTGTGTTGTGGTCTTAACAAAGGTAGCTCTAATTAGCTACTCGCTCCAGTGTGGTTCTCTTATTAATTTCAACAAAGATATTGCGAAATAAAATGTTTACAATATTAAATAATTAATAAATGAAAATTTTATTCATTTTCGCCATCGATTTTGTACATGTATGTGTGTTACGCGTTATCCAGACTTTATTCTAATTTGTCTGCTACTTTCGCATGCAAATTTTTGCGTACCGACTGTGTGTATGTACCAAATTTAATCTCGCCACAACTTAATTACAAAGTTTCGTGGAACGCTTAAAAATGTCGAAAGTTGAGTATTTTGAATTTCCACAATTTGGCAGAGCTTGACATGACATTTTTGAAGCCACAAATTAAGGATAACTTTTGGTGTGGTAATGGACGTTTTAAAATTTTCATCGTTATCCCGTTACTTATTTTTATAATTAATTTAATCTTTGTTAGGTTAATATGAAATTAATAGCGGTTTTTGTTTATTCAGCTAATAAAAAAAATTGAATAATCAACTTTATTCAAAATTAAACATTCTTCAAATAATTTATTAAATGTATTTATTCTTTTTTCGTGTTGTGAAGCGCTTACATATTATTTTTTTTTATAAATATATTTATATAAAAACTTCCACTTTTCCTCATTTCTGAGGAACGTGACCATGCGAATGATTCTCCTTATGGAGGACCAAGGACGTGGTTTTCGTGGGAATATATAGTACATAGTTTTCTTGTTGCTCCGCACCAAGTTTTTTATACTTATAAGCATTTGCATATTATAAATAACTATATTTATTCTTAAAATAATCCATTTATAAAAGAAAGCCAGGATATTGATGTATATTTCATCAATATCTTGACTTAAAATGCTGGGAGTCTATTTCCCTTATAATTAGACCCCTTCGGAGGACGCAGTTGGTTTCGAGCCGCCGTAACGGATCGGTTAAATTATTTCCTGTCATCTAGAAGGATCTCTTTGCTTTATTTAATCCACTTTTTATCTTTTATATATTATATCAGGTTGTCGGATCGATATAAGCATATTGTTAATGAAAGGGTTAAATCCAAAAAAATATATGTATAATACATTGATATAATATATTCTCCTTCGTTTGAAACTACCTTTTTCCATCTATTCAATAAGTATTTTTAATTTACTAGGATTGGAAGCAAAATATCTTACAAATACCGAATTTTTTTCTGTTAAATAATGTTGCATAGATCGAAATAAATTATAATTTTAAGGAGCTAAATATGAACCATATGACAGGTAAAGAATAGTATCCCATTTAAGCTTCTTTCTTTTATTTTTGAAAGAATTTCGAAAGAATAAAACACAAAACACGTATTGTAGAAGCAGTAAAAAATGTTGGAATGACCTGGATTGAGGTACATTAAAATAAAATGGATGGTAAAAACTATAATTACTTATTGCTAGTTTCCCTGTTTGAAAATCATCTAAATAAAACATCTTTTATAGCATTATAGATGCATTATAGATATTATATATAGATAATAAATAAATATATTATATTGAAAATAATTCAGTATCAATTATAATTTCGCAAATAACTTCTAGCCAGGATAAATAAATTGTTTTTTTTGTGGCACGTTTCACGCGAGCTGTGGTAAAATAATTATTCTAGTGCACTTCTTGCTTGGGTTCAGATGAACAAATTGACATTGCTGCTACGCAAACCAAACAAAAGCATTCCTCTTGAATTAAAAAAAAGATGGTTTCGACGACATTTTGAAACGTTATTTATGTAATTTGGCTCGGACGTTTCAATTTGCATAGTAATTTGTTCCACAGTACAATTCGCCGCTCAAACACAAAGGGTCAAAATAATTTCGATGGCGTTTACTCGCTGTGATGAAAGCTTTCATGCGGGTCTTTCGAGTAAAAAAAAACGTGTGATTCAAATGGGGTCATTAAGTCTTGGAAAGAATTGGAAAAAACATGTGCCATGCAAATTACAAAATTAAAAATGAAAAGAGGCCTGAATTTGTTGGTGTTTATCATTTTTCAACATATATTATGACCATATTCGAAGAGCCAAGATAAACTGCAGAACGTCCGTCACAGTCATGACATCATGGTTGAGACGGAGGTGTCCTCCAGGTGGCAAAGGCCACTTAAATAAATAATAAAATAAATATTATACAATACATACGTGTACCGTATTAGTTTATTATAACACGTATAAGTGATTGGGTGTAGTGCTACGTTTGAAATTCAAGAACATGTTGTTGTACTAGCTGTCTCAAAATGAGGGTTGATCGATGACGTTTGATGGTGATTGATGATGGCATCGTCAATACTGATTTCTATATATTTTTTATAAAAAGCTTATGCGCGTCACACAATATTTTAATGTAATCGGATTATGTATCGAGCCACAATAAAATCATGTATCGAGGGTACGCTAATTAAATTTGTATGTGCCGGATGTCCTTTTGTACAAAATGTATATATAGGATTCACCGAGTGCGACCTATGGTTTCAGCCCATCATTGGAATTTAATAATGGTGAAATATTTTCAGCTGAAATCCAGTTTCAGATGGTTGAAAGCCCTCGGCCATTAGACGTATTTTTTACCCCCTCAGTTGACACCGTGAAAGCCTTGTTTTCCCCTTTGGTCGGACACGCCTTTCATTTTTATGACTTTCGAGTATATCATTAAACCCTTTGTTTTTCTCGTATACTGACCCCTTTTTTGTGTCAGCCCTGAAATATATATTTTTTTTAAAAATTTAATCCGAACCCCGTGATAATGTGTATGCGGCATTATAAATTAGTTTAGATACAGTAGGAACACACTTTATCGACAGATTGAATTTTGTGGATCAATTTGTATCAAATTACCATTATAAATTTAATTATTTTCTTTTGATACTGTTAGAATATTATTTATACAAGCATTAACTGGATAAAATCAAAGTGATTCTCAATTTATTTTCTGAAAATTTGAAAGTTCAAACGTAATGAATCCAGTTTCGAAATATTTCATTAATTAAATATCTCGTTACAAATCAATATTATATAAATACATCAAATTTTTTAACTTCATTATGTGCGATATGTACAAGAGACCCAATTATTTTTTACTCTGATTCATTCCAGTTGTTATATAATTTTTATTCCGGACACTCGTGAACCATTAGGTTTCCTATAAAAATAAGTGGACAAAAATATCCGGACAATTGGCTAACCCTTTTGGGATTACAGCACAATTAGGACGCTGTAATTTTGGCTAACAATGATGCCGTTTTCCGAGCATATTTTTTTTAACCACAGGTAAAAATCGTATTACTATAATATATGTAATCATAATATAGAATGTGGTTCAATTGTTATTACAAAAGAAATGTTCAGTTCGCACAAATAAAACTGTTTTGCATACAAATGTTCGTTTTTGGCATAAAATGTAATTTTTATTATATGATATATTATTAGATAGGAATAAAAATTATTTTACATTGATAGGTTTATTTTTTTAATTATATTTATAGAACGTTATTTTTTATTTTATTAATAATGGTCTCTTTTTAGACATTAGACTAAAAAAATAATAAAAAATAAACGAAAGATTATTTTTCTTTAAAATCAGGCGATAGAGCTGAATATACTTCTGGATAAGATATTTTCAAAAGCCTTTTTCTTGATAATGATCAATTAAAGGCATGAATGAAAACTATTCACAACGATTCGAGAACCTAACTACACACAAGTTAAATGTTTGTAACGAAATAGTTTTTAATATCTTAAAAGTACAGAAAAAATCTTGAAATATAAGTCTGTGGAATTTAAATATATAATAAGCAAAGTTGATAATAGTCTTTTTCAATTCTAGAAAATCTATTTTTACTTAAAAAATTACTATAATGTATTTTTTTTTACTACAATGGATGAATGGCATAACAGAAAGATTTTCAAGCGCCATTTACCCAAAAGATTTGATAAAGATTCTAAAGGCTCTAGAGATCCAAGGGGAATGAATTTCTCGCACTAATATTCCATCAAGTTTCGAACCACGACACGGTTAATTTTAATTTTATTGCAGATAGATTGAAATTTATGTTATTTGTTTTATAAATATTTATTCAAGGAAGGATAGATTGCATTAAATTAATTAATTTCAACGCGCCAAACTACTTATATACATATTTTTTTTTATAAAACATGCGGAGGTGTTAGGTGACTTTCTCTTACTTACCTCTTGGCCAATGTTATAAAGAATTTCCTTAATTCATAGTTTTCGTCGGACATCTATCTGACTACTAACTTAGCTCAGTCGCGGTTAACTTGGATTATCGAAATATATAGATATTACCAACAAGTCATAACACTGGTTAATAAATAAAACAATCACAGTTTAGCTTTGAGACCACATGTCACACATTGAACCATCCAAAAGATATCAACGATCATAACTTATTTAAGAATTTCATGATTTATGGGATCTTTAAATATGTTTAGGACTTTTATAAGACTTTGCGATTATTTTAATTAAATTATCAAAAATTCTCGTTGAGCCTATTATCAATAAAGTTCATTTTGTATTTGCTTATCAGACTAATATTACATTTTCATTCATAAATGTGTCTATGTATTAATATTTGTACATTTGACAAAATTATGAAACTAGTCAATGTCTCCGGCTAATTTATCCAAGTACACCTGTCTACGTGTCAGCGCGGCCCAGCACGTGCGAAAGCTTTCACCTCCATACATTCCGTTCGGAAATACATGTTCCATTTTCGCACACATATCTCATATTCCATTCATGTCCTAATCCCACATTCTGGCGCACCGCTAACCCCTAAACTGTTTAACAACTCGGGCCGCGTCGTAATGGCCGACTTTAAATATGATAACGTTGAATGGCTCGGGCGAAATGAAGACGAACGGCACTGCAGACACGTATTCCTATAGGATAATGCGTGTCTATTAATCCTAAATGTGATCCTTGCGCAGATTCTTGGCAGGTGCCGCGTTTTAACCAGTTATATACTGCCAGACCTAATTGCCATAGCTGTGCGCAATGCGTAATATGGAATGACTCAGAAATTTTATTCTGTATTACGCAGAATGAAGGATACATGCAAAAGTCACATTAGTCATTTAATCCATGTGTGCTTATTATAAATATTAATGAACTCTGTTTTAGAAAGTATAATATATAATTTATTAATTTAACTTTCTAATTTTAACTGATAAATGCTTGAAAAATTACCAATTTATAAGGTGGAGTCGTTAGAAAAAGCTGCTTATTTAAAGATGAATAGTAGCTCTGTAAATTCATTCAGAAACAACTGAAAAGGGAATAGAAAAACCATTACTTTTCTCCGGATACAATAGAACTATTTTATAGAACAACGATCCTCTCTCTTGTTGCGGTAAATTACTGCACTAATAAAATATTAGGATAATATATTTTGTAGGTGTTACTTTCAATATGAGTTATGATATTTTTACACATTATGATTTTTATACTATTTATATTATATTTAGTAAATATTGTCTGCATCTTTAGATTTCGCAGATTTCCACGATCGTATTTAGTTCGATGTTTTTTTTTTTATATATAAATCGTTGTTAATTTAAATATGTTCTACCTAAATCTTAAAGTAAATCATTGCGTTTTTGTTCGGGTTGAAAAAATTATAAATAAAATACTTATTAATCTTTATTTGCATATTTTAAGTCGTTCCTAAAGTGAGTTTTCGAAATTTGGTTTGAAAAAATCATAAAATGAATATCAATCATATCTTTAATCAATTATATTTTCTCTATCTTTTTTTTATAACCATTTATCATCTTTTAATTAATTTTTAGATATCTAAAAAAAAAAATTACTATTAGAAGCAATAACCAAATCTAAATTGTTTTTGAAATTCATTGTTATTTTATATTGTTTTTCGCATAGTGTTTATAAAGTTTTTTAAAGGCAATACTTTTGCCCATAATCCAATAGTACAAAATGAATCACGCTGTTTAAATCCCACCAAATGCATAATATTACCTTCTTAGAGTATAATCCTGTTCTTGGTGTAGGATTTGGGGGTCGATTGCCTTAAATACTGTCTCTTGCAGTAACAAACGATTTAAAAATGATTCATTCTATTCTCCAGCCATTAATAATTGGCATATGAAAATGCGCTGTTCAAAATTTACTTCTGACAATTTATGAGGTACCCATATTCTGTAAGTTGACACATTTCCCAAAGCTTTTAAATACCTGTAAATTGATGTATGAGGCATTTTGAGTACCTGTGCTACTGTCAATTTTGAATCTACTTCGACAACTTCTCTAACATCGTCAGTTGGTAGAACTTCAGTGTTAAAATTTCCGGAACGTTTTTTTTTAAATTACATTTGACACTTTCTTAGTTTAACTGCATCCCTCCACTTTGCATCACTATTTTTTTAACTGCTATTGTCGCATTAGGTCAAAGTTAATAACTCATAAAGCATAACAAAGCGTTACTTAATTTCTCACATGCTCATTGCTATTGTTGTTTTAGGGTCGATAATATGATTTTTTTAAATATTCCGTTACTAAATATAACTACTGACACTACAATTATGGACAAACACCGAAGGAATATTATAAATATTTTTAGTTTACAAAAAGTTAAGCATTGTAAAGCAAATTGTAAAAAAAAACCCAATGATTTACTTGATAAATGACCTCATTAATTATTTAATGATTCTTTAAAATAATGTTTTTCACTCATGCTAAAATGATTAGGTTTGCCCGAACGAAAATGATATTTTTTTTAATTCAGCTAGATTAAAAAAATATTTATGTTCTCTTTTATATATTTTTCTTTGGTATTATATATAATACAACTTACTTTCATTTTTAAAACCTTAGAACAAAATTTAGCAGATGCATAATATTCTCCTATGCCTTTTTACTTCTTCTAAAGTAGATTTTTTTTATCTAAAGGAGCTATATCCCGTTTATATGGTGGGTGAAGAATAGTTTTCCATACAAGATCGTTTAATTAAATGTTCAAATATGCGCTCGCATACCGCTTTGGCCTCATCCGTTAGATCGTGTGGTATCCATATACCCTACTTCACAATCTTGCCGATTTCTTAAATGCTTTTGCACACTGTTTGTGTATCCAAGATTTTCAGTTGATTTCGTAAAGACACTGTTGAATTTGATCCGATTTTTGTATCCAATACGTCCACTTTAACTACTTTTTCGTTTCTCAAAATAGTTAACCATCCTTGGACACTCTCCGATGTTTCCAGTTATTGTATTATTTTTTCGAAAGTATTCATATAAGATGCAATAATATAAATAATTGATTAGATATATAATTCTCCATATTAGATCACGTTTTATAGAATCAAAGGCTAGATCATAATATGATGGACAGAACGACAATACATATATTGTAATTTTCGTCCATTAATATATTAGGACAACATAATGTATAGTAAGACATAACCGTAAAAATATCAATTATAATAGAATCATAATCAATAAAAACTTTACTAACTTGAATTGTTTTAATTATAAAAAAAATGTTCTTAGATAATTTGAAATTTCTATACTAATTTAACATTTAAACTAATTATTAATATTATACGTATTTGTTCAAAATCATTATAACATATTATGAAGTTTACTCTTCTATTATTGCACCCTTTCGATGTAAAAGAATAAATAACTGACGACCCGTTAAATTGAATCGAAATCGAAACGTAAGCTGAACGAACCGCACTTCAATACGTTTCGTATTGAAACGAACCATGAACTGGACCACTTTCAGATCTCACATGAAAAAATGAAATAAATTTTTATTTGTACGAAAAACTATTTGTCATTTTATATCGCCGATAATAATCCAATATCTAAATGGCGAAACGCTCTCAGAACAAAAAAATGTACTCGGTGTAAATGCGACAATGGAAAAACATTTTCTCGAGTGTAAAAAGTGATAAAATAATTTGTTGTTAAAATTCGTTTAGAAGCACAGCGACGTGATTAATCTATATACAAAAGTAATTCATTGCGCGGTATTAATATTTTGAAAATGTAATTTATCATTTCAGGCATAGTGCTCGCGCCCGAATTCAAGTATGACAAAGTCCTAGCTATTATTTCAGAATTTCAAGTTCTGCCACAATATACCGTTGATCACGATTTTATCATAAGCATATTCGAGTCTTATACGACTCGAATGATAAAGTGTAACATTACATGGGACACAGGTGTTGATGCTCAAGTATCTCGCTTAACACGTTGTGCACGTGTGCTGAAGCCGCTTGCACCATTCCATTTCGGTTGTCTCAAAAACTTTATACACTCGAGCCTGATCATATTATATGCATAATACAAGTGTATAAAATTCGCATACGATGCAGATTGAACGACAGCTCGTTAAACGGAACGGCACTCTGTATGAAATCTTAACAACGCCAATCGATGCGAAGGTTTTTGAAAGGATTCCATCAAAGATTCGAGATGGAGATTACGTAAGCGCGATAAGCTTTGATTTTCTTTTGTCTATTTTTATAATAAATAAATTATTTTCACGTGAACGATTTTGCGATCAATTGCAGGGAACTCAAAGCAAAAATGTACCCCCATATACATTTTTACCTGAATTTTTTTGAAAAAATAAAAGAATAAAACTTTCCGGCCGTATTTTCTACCGGGGGCGTTCTCTCCTTGAGAGGTTTTCCATTGCCAAAGTTTTTCCCTAAAAATTTCTCTACGGCGGCTAACTTTCTGATAGCTCTTTTCTTTCAGGCCAAAAAATAGCTTACACGTCTCTCGAATATAGTATGAATAGTTTATTATGCGCGTTTTAATTCGCAATAAATACGATTCGCGTCGCGATGCCCTCGGCTTAATTTCTGACGCCGAAATTAAATTTCCGTTTCACTTTACACGAATTTTCCAAGAACATAAACGTCGTGTTGAACAACGTATTAAAAAATACAGGCCCGGATCGTAATTTAGTTCGGTGCGGAATTGAACGTATAAAGATTCCAAGTTAATTGAACAATTTTGCCCTTGGGTTATTATAGATAAATCAGAATTATGCTACGACGTTTAGACAGAATAGATATATTACTGTGAGTTATAAGATATTTATGGTGAAGTATGAATACTTGGTGAAAGTTTAGTAATAATAATTAAATAGTACATTTATCGATACGTTTTTAAGTAAAAAAATAATGACATTAGTTTGAAATTTATAAATACATTATTATTTCTTTATAAGTCAATTATTTAATACAATCCCAATAACCCTCTTATAGTGCCGAGATAGGGACCACTCTACAGAAACTCGCCCAATAGAATACTAAGGGGATACAAAATTTAGGGGTTAAGTTTGTTAATTATATTTTCTAAATTGAACGAAATTGATATATCAAATATTTTTCCATTCGCATATTTTAAATTAACTTAGATTGTTAATGCGCTCGTGTTATATTTTGTTTTTAACTTCATTTCGCATTGCAATTTATTATATTTTTTGAAATTTATGAAATATGTAATTTTAAATTGAACATTTAGTGTTTTGTAGAAAACGGCGATCTTGAAGAAGCATTATATGAGGGTTTACTGTAATAATTTTTTTATTATATATTAAAATTATTTTCTGCTAGTCTATAATGCATTTATTTGATTATTCCATATATCCATTTTCAAATCACAAAAAGTAGAATTTAATTATGAAAATAAGCAATTTTTTTACAGAAATTGTATCACACTCAGTAATAATTACTTATCGATGGAAATTTTTAAACTGGTTGAACTTTCTAACTAATTATATTTAAAAAAAAAACTGTGAATAAAATTGAAGAGATAGTTTGAACGCAATGTTATAGACCAAGTTATCGTTAACTATATAATATTAAAAATTTATAACATTTTATAATTTTAAATATATTTTTACTTCATACTTTTTATACTTTTCATACTAAATAGTTAAGGCAAACATGAGAATATATTAGGTTGATGCATAAGTAATGTCGTATTTTTTCAAGAAAACAATGTTTTTTTGTTACATATACTTTATTAATTTAGTTAATTACATAATTTCCATTACTTTTAATGACTGTCTACCATCTTTCTGTCAACTTTTTAATCCCATTTAAATATATAAACTTTCGGGTTTCGATGCAAAGAACGTGTCTATTGCTGTTCACCTACTCCGTTGTTTTATCCAAGTTCTGCTTTGGGGGTGGTTAAAGGGATTTATCCTGGCTTGGCCCAGTGTCGCTTCCTTGTTTTATTATTATACACAACCCATTATTCATCTCCCGTCACTAGCCGATGCAAAAAAGGCTTATGCTCTTGTCTCCCAGACAAGGAAACACATGTCGTAACTCGGTTTAACAGATTTTCGGGTGACAATTCGTGCGGGACCCACACGACGTCCTTGGAAACCACTCCAATGCGATGCAGACGCCTCACCACCGTAGATTGATCAATACCTATCGTCAATGCGATGTCCCTGGTATTTTGACGGGGATCAGCTTCAAGTATGGCTT